>CAKAOI010047878.1:0-31233 GCA_916701655.1 Sebastiscus albofasciatus
AGTTCAAAGTTCAAAATGTTCACTTGCTGTCTAATATATCCCCCCCACTGCCTGGTGCCATGGTAACCAGATAATCCATGTTATTCACTTCACCTGTCCAGTGGTCTGAATGCTATGGCTGATCAGTGTATATAATACTCTTCCCAACATGGATATTGTGCAAATGTATTTATATATTTATTTTTGGAAATCAATTAACAAAACAAATGACAAATATTGTCCAGGAACCTTCACCTGTACTGGTCCACTTAGTATACAAAATGTGCTGAAATCATAACATGGCAAACTGCAGTCCAACAGGCAACAACAGCTGTCAGTGTGTCAGTGTGCTGACTTTACTTGCATAAAGTGCTGGACACACGCCTCAGCAAAATGACTCTCTATGCGACCGAAGCTGGTCAAAATAACTTCTCCCCCTCAAACAAGCGTATGCTGCGAGACTCAACTCATGTCTGTGCAGGAAACCAGAGAGAAAGACGTTGTGTGAGCTCTCAGTACTTTGGTAGCTTCTAACTGAATCTCTGTGTTCCATCAGTATCAGTCCTTCCTCCTGTCCTTCCACCTCCCCCCCACCCCCCCCACCCCACCCCCCCCCCGCACCCCCCTCACCCCCTCCCCCCCACCACTAAATATTACCAAATGTGAGATGAAATTGCAAGACCAACCCTTCTGGACCAATGGTTGGCACAACATCTCCAACGTGCTGCTGTCCTCTCAGTATGAATCTCAGACTTTACAAACCAAATCTCCAGTTCAGCTCGGATGTGTTCTTGATGATCAGAAAGTCTGCCTAACAGGGTTCAAACAGTCATAAACCAACCATGGAGACTGTCTACATGGCATCTGCTTTTGGAGACTGTAGTCCTGAATACCTGTTTAAGCTGTGTGACATGACAAGAAGAGCGTAAGTGAACATTCACCGTGCCTTGCAAACTGTCTGATGCCTAATAAGCCCAGCTTCTTCCCCGACTACATCTTGACTTCACTTGAATAGAATCCAATTTCAGTTTGGCTCCGGAGGAAAACACTGATTTGGATCATTTAATACCATAATGTATCCAAATCTGTCCACGCCACCTTTAGCCTGAGGAGCACCGCAGTGATGATGTGGTGTTCCTCAGAGCATGATTCATCCCTCCTCTTCACAGCTGCAACATCAGCCCATTAGCTGATGCGAGGGGCAATTAGCTTTTCTAAGACAGATCCACAGAAACCGCTTTAATGTGTTGCATCTTGATGTTTTCTCCACATCATTGCACTAAGCGGCTGTGTTGAACCTTCTCTTAACAATATTGCATTTAGCTTTGCTGTCAGGACTGACATGAGGGCGAAAAGGTACACGCAACGGTCTTAACCCTTAGCAGGGACCTGGTATTTGACTGTGCCACACAATACAAACAGACAGCCAGTGCCACACCCTTATTTACACATAGATGCACATAGCTTTTGAAGCTGGGTTTTCTGACAGTTGTTTACAGGATTCAGCCCTGAAAAGTATGGGCAGCTATATATAATCTGTACAACTCATAATCAAGGTGCCAAATTACCATTGGCAGAACACCAGATGATGGTAAATTTTTCTTTGGCAGATAAATCAATGTGCCTCCCACAGCACAGGCTGCTAACTTTGTGAAATGTAACTTTTAAATGCCGGAGTAAATCAGAGTCTGCTTTCTTTTTCTTTGTTGGTGTTAACCACGGCACAACTGTGACTCTGTTGATTGGCTACCTCTTGGCCACACCGCCTGAGAGGGGGGATGCAGCTGAAAGAAGGTTCAAATAGTCATACACGCCGCATTACTGGGCATGATTAGGTGTAATCCAGTCATCCGTTCTACATTTAAAAGCTATTTATATCTAGACGAGTAAATCTGACTTTTGAGTGATCCATTAAATTAATAACTCTGTTAATTTACGCATTCACACATCTGGAGTTTTTTCTTTTGCCAACTGTCTTTCCTCCATCTGGCAGCTTCAACTGTGTTACTTTTAGTCTCATTATGTGTTTAACTTCTTCTTATTTGTCTAATATAGTTTACTCTTTGTAAAATGTGCCACTCTGCCTGTCTGTCTGCAAATCTGTGGACTTGTCCATGTCTGCGATTGGTCAGATGCTGCAAACACCTCCCCGTTCATGTGAACGCGCTCATAACCAGACTGAGAAACCCTGGGTTGATTTACCGAGTTGATAACCAGCGTCGTAGGACCGCTTAGCGAGATCTCGTTTGTTAATAGAAATGGCGCAAATGTGATTTAAAAAAAGTTATTTTTATAAGACGGTCACAATATCCTGACAGTAGTGCACGAGACAGGTAATCTGAAAAAAATCACGTTCCCATTGTGTCCTCCGGTGTCCTCCGGTGTCCTCCGTTGCTCCTAATGGCATCTGCAAGATTTCACAGACCGGAGGAAAACCAGCAGTAAGAGCTGATCTGGAGTCTGCTGTCCATCTGCCGTCTCTGAGCAGCTGCCAATCACTTGCGAACTCCGATCAAACAGTCAAACTAGGCAGCGCTGATCAGATATGAACCAATATTATGTTACGTTAATGCCTATTTCTCTCCTCACATGTTCTCAGAATCATCTTGTAGTGTACTGTTTAGCTGTAAAAGGAGAAAGTTTGTGACCCGGCAGCCATGTTGAGATCAGTTGAGGAAATACCAAGCACTGCTCACCAGCCGGAGCACAGCCAATAGGAACGCTCTCTCTCTGAAATGACCTGTGATTGGTCAAAGTCTCCCGTCACGGCCTAGATGTTCTAAAGCCTGAAAACAGAGCCATGAGGAGGAGCAGAAGTCTAGTTATCTCTCTTATTTATCTCAGAACACTTGAATTACAATATGCTGAAAGGTTATTATGGGATTTTTGCCCAATGATGCCAAAAATATCCTGCCTATTGCAGCTTTGACATATATCAGTGAAAAATGTAATTATTGTACAAGCTGGTTGGTAAAAAGTATTGGCAGGTGTGATGGAATATTTGATGCACAAGTTAACTTAAAAGAAGGAAGCCTTATAGCGTGGAGGGACCTGGTATTCATCACATGGCCTGATACTGTCACAAGCAACTTAAAAAAAAATTAAGGTCTCTGAATCTTTGAAATGCTTTCTTTTAAACTATGGACGTTTTTATTGGACATTAATAGTCCTGCATGCACGTCACCCTGTGCAATCTGACAAGCAGCTACACACATTCCACCATCAAGCACTGGAGACTGGGGTTGTTGTACATCAGTTTATTGACAGAGAAAGGGTGACTTGTGCCCGCCAGTGGTCCTCATCCGGGATGTCCAGGAAGTCACAGGCGAAGATGTCCAGCTCGTCCGTTGGCAAGGTACCCTGACGGTCTGCCAAGCTGTCACCCCCGCCACCTTCGACACGAAGAGCCGTGAAGTCATCCGCCGCGGCTCTTCCGTAGGCAAGCGAGCACAGAACTGGCAAGCATCTGCGGAGTAAGTGCTGGTGCCGGTGTGAACAGCGCCGAGGCGGGATTCACAGCTGGGATGAAGGTCTGACAGAAGGATGTAGCCAACCCGGCAGCCGGTACACAGACGGATACCTCCAGACCTCTTCATCTTCGTTACTTCCTACTTGACTTGTTGATCGCTGAAAAAGAAATGGGGGCAAAACTATGGTCACAGCTGTTATATGTTGCAAGAGTGGATGTAAGGGGTCCCCAGTTTGATTCCAGCCAGGGGCCTTTGTTGCATGTTGTGATGAACTCCCCATGTACCATGTGCTCTCTGGCAGGTCCCAGGACTTCTGCTGTGAGGCGTGTGGCTGCTCCATGCACTCTGCCCTCCTGGCACTGACCCCCAACAGCAACCCCAGCGCAGAGGACCACAAGGCTAAAGAGTTGGCCCAGCAAATCAACTTCAAGGTACAAACACTAACTGTTAAACAAGTCCTGTCTGATGTTAGGGCAGGACAGTAAACACATTTCAATTTCCTCAAATGTTTTGAGGAAAAAACTCAATTATAAAGTAATAAATAGTGTCTGAGGCTCATCATTTCTCATGTTTTACAAAATAGTTGATGATATTTAAGTTATGATTCTCCCTATTTTCTGATGTGCTGCTGTTTTAATTTGCAGTTGATGCTGTTTGTTGTTCATGTAAACCCAACACTTTCCATCAGTACAAAAATATGGTCATGAGTTTCTCCTTCTGGCTGGACCGCAGTAAAGCAGGGCCAGCACTATAAACGTGAAAGTCTGTCCCTGATTTACTGAGTGAGGAAGTGAGGAAGTTTCCCCATCGGCCGTCGCTCTTTCAAAATGAATAGGTGCCACTCACCAGGGGAAAGTGGAAATAAGCTGATAATTTCACGCAAAACAAACTGTGGTAAATGATAAATGGACTTGCATTGTCTTCCGACCATTCAAAGCTCTTTAAACTGTGCTTTAACTTGTGTGAACGATGTGACATTTTCCTGTAATTTCAGTGAGACTGCGTTAGTCGACATGTCTGGAACCGTCCAAGTGCGTTGTTGGTCCCCAATGAAGCGTTTGTGAAAACAGATGTAAAGTTAAAGGAGCATTATCAATTCAATTAAATTCAATTCAATTCAGTTGATCTTTATTGACAGACTTGAAGTCCATTAAAAAAGCATACAACAATACATACATTAAAATAGAAACTGCTTCTTTTTTATAAAAGACAGTTATACCAGTGTTTCCACATGGGTGACTGGTATCATATAACACTAAAACAAGGATGTGACAGTAGCATGATAATGGCGTTCTTAGAATCATTTAGTCAACATATAAATTTATACATTAGGTTTTTCAACAGAGCCTGGAAAGTGTTGACACCTGCATTACAGAACAGCTCGCTAGCACTACACCACCTGGGTTTCTTAAGTAATATCTGCATGCAGTCATTGTAGGCAACCTGAAGCTGATGCATGCTCGCCTTTTTAAACTTGGCCCACCGGGAGGGGGGGGGCAGTATAGAGGGGAGTGCAATAGGCTCTAAAGAGACCTATCCTGACATGGTCTGAACACATGTAGAATTTTCTTGCCAACATGTCAGCTTGAGCATATAATATACGGCATTGCCTGTGCATATCATCATCAGACACTTGATCTGTAATAAAGTGCCCCAGATATTTAGTTTTATTACAAACACATAGCAGTTGTCCTGATAGATAAAAAGCCGGAAAGTTGAGGTCACTATCTTCTTTTGTTCTACAGATCATGACAACACTCTTTTTTGCATTGTATTGCGTGTCATATCTGACCCCATACTCGGAGCATATATTCAGCAGCTGTTGAAACCCAGCACTGCTTGGAGAGATAATAGCCAGATCGTCAGCATACATAAAATGGTTTACCAGGATGTTACCAATCATACAGCCTGTTTACAGCCTCTTAGTTGGTCAAATAACTCATTCATGTACACATTAAAGAGGGCTGCTGAAAGTAACCCCCCTTTGTCTTACTCCATTACTAACACCAAAGGGATCGGAGACTTGATTGCCCCATTTGACCTGCATATTCTGGTTGGCATACCAATATGCCAAGATTCTTATAATGTTGTCAGACACGCACCTTTGACTCAATTTCAGAAACAACTTTTGGTGATCTACTCGGTCAAAAGCCTTCGATGCATTAATAAAACCAATTACAACAGAGGAGTTTTGCCTTTTGTAGCTTTCGGCTGCTTCTTTCAAGGCATATATACACAAATCAGTGCCACGCTTAGCCTTGAAGCCAAACTGGTTGTGGTACCAAGATATTTACATAAACACTCTAATAAAATCCTCTCGATGACTTTAGATACCACACTGGCTAGTGCAATTGCCTGTAATTATCCAGGCTCCCAACCTTGCCAGCTTTGTCCTTGATGACAGGCACAAGAGTAATAGACAACATAGAGTCTGGCAACAGTCCATGAGTCCTAAACCCCGTAAAACAAATGGCAAGAAGAGCTGCATCCTTTAGGCTTGCAAATTTAAGATGTTCTGCAGTGATATGATCAGAACCACTTGCTTCATTGTCAGATAGCTGTGTTATTGCTTGATAAACTGCATTGGTTGGGTCCCAATGTGTCACTGTTAGCAATATTACCCACTTTGTAGGGGTCACTTTTAACACAATTAAATAAAGCAGAGTAATGCTTCCTCCACAACTCAGCTATGTTATTGGCACCAGAAACTCCCTATAGGGCATGGTAGCGGTGTATTGGCCCTGTTCAGAGCTCTCACCTCCTTCCAGAAGTCAGTGAGATTGTTACAAAGTAGCTTTCAGCCGTAGAGTCCGCTCTCATAACTTGTTTGTGTTTGGAAACATAACGAACCACATATTTGTACCTAGCATTAGTGAGCTTTTTGCAGTCCAGGACCGGCCCCTGTCTGGGACTAGCTGCCAGAACCCAAGCCTTAAAAGCTTCCTTACCTTCAGCATGATGTGCAGCCACATGCTTGCTCCAACCTGGCTTGATGTTGTAAAGTATGATCTGCTAGCCTCATACACAGCTCCCACAATACCATCATACATAGCACAGAGGGCTTTATGATGAGAAATGTCCTTACAGTTTACATCAGCACACATAACTGCACCTTTGGGTAGATGTACATCACTCAAGAGGTCATCAGTTCTTTGGTAGTATGACAAGACATCCTCATTAGTGAGCTTAGCCCAATCTAACTTAGCCTTACAGGATCTATTGACCTCATGAGTCATCTCAGGAAGATTATCAATATCAGACTCATAATCAATGATACATGATCAGACATGGCAGTCTCATATAGTATTTCCATTGATCGCAGAGTAGCATGGGCATCAGCAGTGCAAATGCAATGGTCAAGCCATGATGTTGAGTGCCAGGCTTCACTTATGTACGAATAGCTATCTGCAGGTAAGAGCAGTTGACTGGATAATATAAGATTGTTATCATCACAAAACTGCAACATGTGTTTAGCAAACAATGAACACTTATCTGAAATGTCAGCATATTCATATCACTAACTACATAAACACTTGTGGAATGATTATCATGAATAAAGGAACTTCTAAAAGCAAGTCTATTCAAATATACATCCTCATTCTGTTGACACTCATAGGGTGTATATACATTAACGATAATGCACTCTGCACACCATGCGATACACTAGTCGGCTTCAGACCTGATGACACTTATCACTGAGTCCAACCTTTTGTGCCATAGGCTAGCCACACCTTCTGCTATCCTTCCTCTCACTATTCCCATAGTAAGATCAGTTGTGGATTCTCCAGCCCCGTGGAAATTGTCACTAAAAGAGTTAAATTTTCCCAGATCCTGTTTGGTAAAAAAGGTTCTTGTAAACGTAGAATGTCACAGTTTTGCAATAAGTTGTCAACAACTATACGACTGGCCCTGTATCCTGGGGTGTTGCCAGCGCGCAGCCCTCGACAGTTGTAAGATACAACACGCATCAGAGTTAAGTGGTCAGTGCGGCCGTAGCACCAGTCGGCACATTTGCACCAAGTGTAGAAATCACTGTGCTAGCACCAATCTCTGTAACTCCTGCCTTGCGTGGCTCATAGTAACGGCGCACAACACAGCCAGAGCTCCGGGTTATACATTTCCATAACATCATTGCATTCATCGCACACTCTAAATGAGCTGCATCTGTTGCTCGCAGTGACAATACGTTGACAGTAAATGTCACGGCCAAGCTTTTCTTTAAGATAGTTAGACGCGTCTCTGCATCAAGGTCTGGTTAGAATTTGGTAGTAAAAACACTTACCAACTTTGTCTGAACCACTTTTATAGTTTCTTGCGCCCCAGTGCCAGCAGTAGGCTTCAGCCTCCTCTGCACAGGTTTATCAGCACGTTGTTCAGCTGGGGAAGACTGGCCCTTGTTATAATTCCTCATACGTCGGCCCTGCTTCACAACATAGCTCCATTTCGGAGAGTTTGGCGGCCCTTCCGGGGCTCACACATGCGTTCACAGTGGAAGCCACTACTACCCGACAGACTCCCAAGGCTAAATCCGTGCGAGATGCAGAGGCCGGTACAACACTGCTGTTATCCCCGGCCACAGAGGAACCAGGAACGGCCCCAGCCGCCAGCAACTCCGCGCAGTTAGCCACAGCAGCGGCTCTGATCGGTACACTCCCGCAAACGCCTCCAGCGTCTCCAGCGTCACTCGATACATTCAGGCCATGCTCTCCGTCATGACTCGGCTCCATATATCACTCCATAACGGCAACTCTGCGATCAATGGTCGTAGTAACAATACGCAGGTCCTCACCGATGTCTGCCTGAAGTTTTACTGCGTGCCTTAGCGTGCTAACTTCACTGTGCAGACGCTCCATCTTGCAGAGCAGGTTTGAGACATCCTTGTTGTTAAAAGTTACACGTGGAAGCTCATCCAGGTAGTGGGAGACAAATCGGGGGATGTTTTCTCTGCGTTTGTTTAACACCTTCAGGCAACTTTTAATATTATTAACAACCTTCTGGTTGCCTTTGAAGGCCACACACAGTTAACGTTACCTCAACGAGTGTGGAAATGGTCAGTGGACTGGATCACACCGGCCAAAACAAAAACAGACATTCTGGACCAGAATGGAAATTTCAAAGGAGAACATACTGGCTGTAACATGGTTGTTGGAGAAGCCAGTATTTCAATTCAGCATGTTTCCTTCATCTCTGATGACATATCATGGTCATTTTATGATTTATTACAGTAAATATATTACATATTGGTCCTTTAACATATGTTGCAGAGGAAAAAAACGTAGCTGCTTTAATGTTTCTATTCTCTGTAGAACCAGGAGTTAATCCGAGTCGCAGCTCTGAGTACATCATCATAACATAGGCTGCAGTCTAACTCAGAGAAGACAATAATGGTGGTGGGAATTATGCTCCGTTAATCTGTGTGCTCATATGAATCTGCCATGTTATTATCCATCCATTATCTGTAACCACTTATCCTATACGGGGTCGCGGGGATGAACCTGCGACCCTCTTGCTGTGAGGCGCCAGTGCTAACAAGTGCACCAGCGAGCAGCCCTCCATGTTATCATAATACAGTTAATTCCTCCCTCCTCATTGTTTTTAATTAATGCCATTAATTAACAACCAAGCTTTTATTTGTTTGTGCTGGCCACATCCTTGGCTATTATTTGACATTCGGCCATAATAACAAAGACAGCCCAAAGTCCAGTAATTAATCAGCACAAACACATCTGAAGTGAGCC
This sequence comes from Sebastiscus albofasciatus, assembly GCA_916701655.1. Classification (NCBI taxonomy): domain Eukaryota; kingdom Metazoa; phylum Chordata; class Actinopteri; order Perciformes; family Sebastidae; genus Sebastiscus; species Sebastiscus albofasciatus. The sequence continues at coordinate 9,188 of CAKAOI010047878.1, forward strand.
ACAATGAGAAGGGAAATGTCATGCACTGCTTTATTTAAAAATAATTATTGTTCTATTTGTTATTGAAGTAAATGTGACAGTTTATCATGATCTGCATGCAGCTCTATGACAGGAGCCAAGGCACAGTGTTGATGACTGCCGTTCCCTGTGTGTTCCTGCAGGCAGAGTCCAGTTTATCCAGACAGGCCAGTGAGAGCGGAGGTGCAGAGAGCGATCCTTCCACACTCACCGAGGGAGACACCTCTACCTCCACGTCTGCAGGCCAGGAAGATTCTGAAGAGCCCTGGGCTGACCAGGTAGGTACACACCATCCCCGTGGTTTTATATGTTTTAACTACAAATTTGACTTTACTGGCAACTATTTCAAAAAGCATACTAATGCAGCTATTGGTTTCATAAACAGGATCCTGGCATAGGAGCCAGGGGAGACTAGATGCTGGAGAATGTAGTGAAGGGCTATATTTACTGCGTCGTCTACAGACCTGTTGGCTCTGTAGGCGAACTGCAGTTATTGTCTTTAAGTGGTGGAGCACAAGCCTTAGGGCACGTTCACACCAACCTTGTTTAGTCCGGTTGAACAGAACCCTGGAGTGTTTATCCCCTTGGTGCGGTTCGTTTGGGTTGGTGTGAACGCCGGACTCGGACTATGGTGTGGACCAAACAACCGCTCTCTGGTCCACCTCGGAGGGGTGGTCTCGGTCCGCTGTCAAGTGAACTCTGGAGCAGTTAGTTTCTGGTGTGAACACCGTTCAAACCAATCACAGGAAGTGTACCATTTTGTCATTTCATTGGTTAAAAGAACATTTATTTTTTCTGTTTTGGTTAGCGGTGGCTATTAGCACATTTGCTAGCAAAATGTCGAGTGGCAGGGGACAAACCTGGACTCACGACGAAGTGAGATGCCTCCTTAACATACGGGCTGAAGATGATGACAGCGTCTTCCTCGAAATGCCTGCATTAATAAATGATTTAATACATGTGTCTCTACTAAAGTGTGCTGATATGCACTCCAGATCAACACCAACATGAACAGAATCTGACGGTGCTCCATGATTTACCATATCCAGCTACAAAATTAGGAGCGGTTTATTGTCTCTATTGTCTTTTTACCTGCCAACTGCCTGACCAATAATCACATGACATTTCCAGCACCGTCTGAGTTTTGTCTTTGTGAACGTAAACTGGACCAGTTGGAAAATTGAAACAATGTTTCATCTTTGCATTGGTTCGATTTTAGGAACCAGACCTTTAGGTGTGAACTGGACACTTAATGGTGAACCGGACCTGTAGGTGTGAACCGGACCTAAATATCTGGCTCAAATAAATACAGGCAGCCTGTTCAAAGACCTCATTAACATTGATGACATCATCTAAATATTCAGCCATGACATTATAAATCTTTGAGATAACACTAAGCTCCGCTCTCTGTCCTCCAACACAACGTTTCCATCATGGATGTATTCTACTGTTCCACCGTTGTCTTCCAGCAACACGTCACCTCACCAGATTTCCCAACGAGACTTGTCCTTGAGCGAGACTCTTTCCATCATGTTGTCAGACACTTCTAATAACAATCAGAGCCTGCCATGGAGTCCATGCTGGACCAATTTCAGAAACTGTTATCCCTATTAGTCAGTTAGACACAGAAACATGGGAGAATAAGGTCCAGGTTGAAAAATACAGAAGTTACTCCTCTAATCTCCAAAGTACTGGACTGAGCAGTGGGTGTTGTGAAGCTTCACAGTGTACAATCAAAAGGAATATATAGTATAGTGCTGTCTATATGCAGTCAATTACGGATATTTCACATTGTTCTTTTTATTGGTACACGCTTCATCACCGGCTGACATCCCACTGAGCTCCAACATCATGTTAAATAGGAGATGATTGTGCATGCTGACCCTGCAGCAGCACCATGCCAGCTGTATCGGTTGCACTGAGTACTGTAGTTCTCTTCACATCACTGGTGCCTCGCTGCCGCGTCTGCAGGACATCTACACCGAGCGCTGCGTGCGCAGAGCAAACGGCATCACAAAGGACTCCACTCATCCCTCACATGCCATGTTCACACTCCTGCAGTCCGGGAGAAGATACAGAAGTATCAAATCAAGGACTACTCGGCTGCTAAACAGCTCCTTTCCCACAGCAATCAGACTGCTCAATCAGAGAATGTGAACTGCACTAAAGAGACTGTTCCTTTAATAATAGTTTTAATTTTTATATTAACTATTTATTCTATTCTATTTTCAGCGTACTTTTAGCTTATTTATTAGTGCTCTTAATTATTAGTTAATTACTTTATAGTTTTCACCAATTGTTTTGCACTGAATTTGAGTGGTGGACGTAAGAAACACAATTTTGTTTTTATATGGAACATAAAAATGACAAATAAAGGAATCTTGAATCTTGAATCATAGTGGATGTGCTATGGTAGCTTGGCTTCTTTTCACCAGTTATGGACAAGCTTTGTTGCCTAAGAGGATTGATTTTGGCGCCAGTTGCTGCCCACAGAAGCAGTCTGAAGGAGTGGAGAGGACTTAGATTAGTGTTTCTCAGTTTGGATGAAGTGAGGACGGACTCATCATCTGCCATTGAAGTTGGAGGGACAAAAGTTAAAACTTGTCTGACCCATGGTATCCCACACTGCTATGTGTATATATGTTCTATATGTTTCTGCTGTAAAACAGATGCTCCACTTGTAAAATGTTTTTACCTTTTCACCTTTCACCACTAGTTTTGTCTCATTGTTGTCCTCCTTCGCAGGCAGAGGCGTCTCCAGCCACAGGACTAGAGGAACCTCTGCCCCCTGTGGCCCCCGGCACCGGTCGCCCTCTCAGCCCCCGGCAGCGTCGCGCCCAGCAGCACGGGCAGCAGGGCCAGAGAGACACCGGTAGAGAACCAGCCAGCAGGCCGCTCTTCGCCCCAGCTCCTCGCCAACCTCAGGATGAGAGCCACGCGGGCTCCGTATTCCTCATCGTGGTGCTTACTCTGGCCCTGGCCGCACTCATCTTCCGCAGGATCTACCTGGCTAACGAGTACAAGTTTGACTACGAGCTGTGACCACACACTCGCCCGCACCCTCCCACCCACCCCCCCACCCAACCCCCTGCTACCACGCTAACAGAACTACAGCCAGCTGAATTGGAACCAGAGCCGAGGTGGTGGCTGACGGTGACTTCCTGCTTGTCAGCAGAAGGTTAGGTCTGCGCTGGGGGGGGACTTTCATTCCTGCAGAGGAGGCGCTCCACTCACCACAACACCTTCAGGGTGTCTTTTAATCAATGTGAATTATTTTACTCTCCAGAGGGTCATGCATTTTTAAAAACGGGAAGCTGTGTTGTGTTTGTGATCAGTGCAGCAGCCACACACACACACACACACACACACACACACACACACACACACACACACACACACACCCACACACCACACGTACACTGTCCTGGGGCTGCCACTTGTTTCTATTATTTAATTCAAACTGTAATATGATATGTAAACAAGGTTATGGGGGATTTCTGTCTTAAAGTCATGACTTAATCATGGAAGCATCTGCACAGAGTGGATCTGCTTTAATGACTTCTTCTTTATGTGCTTTAACTTCCTGTTTGGTCAGGTCAGTCACACCATACAGGACTCTATTTAAACGGTGCAACTGCAACAACAACCACTGTGTGAGTGTCTTCACGTGCACCCGCTGTTTGAGTTCATATGGGTGATATGGAATTGGGTATAGATATGGAAGTCTGAATACTCCTGTGTCTCACGTCGTAAATGGATCATATTGTAATTAATATGATATGTCTACAGGAATAAAACATGAAATTAAACTGTTGTTTAAAAAGTTGGAAAGGAGGCAGTGATGAGGCGGAGAAATGATGAGCCCTGGTAATCTGATGTCTGCCACATAAACAGGCCGAATGTTGGGTTAGAAGTGACCAGTCTGATGTGTGTAGAGGTTTGTGTGTCCTGCCCCCTTCAGATGGCTGCAGGGATTTAATGAATTGAAGGAGAAGCTTTAAAGCAGCTGTGAACAACAGATCGATGCAGACTGCTTTACCAACATTCGTGTGTTACACCATGTTCCTTGACCGTTGTAATGTGTGTCTGCAGGGATGCTGTTGAAGGGATGTTATCACAGTTTCTACAAGTAGAGGAGAGCATGCTTCAAGGTCACAATTTCTCACACAAGCCTTCCAAAAATGTAACCTTACTGTAGCTAGGAATAGAAATGTTCCATCACAATATTGTCAGGTACTTTGCTGACCACCTGATCTGTTGAGAGTCAACAGAAACACAGCAGAAGACGGACTATTTCTGACACTGGCCATGAGGATGTGAGCCTACTGTACCTGGAAATATTGTCAGGTACTTGCCCTTTCTTTCATTAGTTTTAGAGCCCGAATAACCTAAATATAACATAATCATATATCTATCTAATATCTAATAACAGCTACTTATAGCATGACCGTATCCTTGCAGCAGCACCTCCTGCAGTCACAGAACAAACTCCACCTACACGTCACAGTGTGTTTCCAGGTGTTGGGTAGTTCTAGTATAAATCCTTTAGTGTCTCCAGAGGGAGCTGAGTGAAGTCTGAGAACAGAGTTAGAAAGAAGTGATATCAACAGACCTCTGTAGGTCCCTGAGGCTCCAGGCTCCATTAGCTGCTACTAGCAGAACACAACTGGGACTCCAACCAAACTGTCCGTGGCCGAGTTGCATTGTGGATAATGTAGGTGCCCGGTTTTGACAAGGGAAAAGAATGTGTGGAACTACTGTATGAAGACGTAATCTCTAGTTCTGCTGCATCAACTTTGAAACCTTTTTGGATTTGTAACTCTTGAGTCTCACAGTGTTACCGTGCAACGCTAAATCAATGGTCACAGATGTGGTAAAGAACACCTGCTATAATCACATTAAACTTTCATTTTAAAGCCAATTGAAATGTATCTACTAGTTGGAGACTGTTTAAATTGCATTATCACACGGCGTTGTTGAATACTCGATTCTGACTGGTCAATCATGGTGTTCTACGGTCTGCTATTTCTTTATAGCAGACCGTTGCTATGTATAACAGACCGTTGCTATATATAGCAGACCGTTGCTATGTATAACAGACAGACCGTTGCTATATATAGCAGACCGTTGCTATGTATAACAGACAGACCGTCGCTATGTATAGCAGACCGTTGCTATGTGTAACAGACCGTTGCTATGTATAACAGACAGACCATTGCTATGTATAACAGACAGACCGTTGCTATGTATAACAGACAGACCGTTGCTATGTATAACAGGCTGTTGCTATGTATAGCAGACCGTTGCTATGTAAAGCATACCGTTGCTATTGGCACAGCTCTGGTGTCAGACTCTGGCGGACCGTTTTTGTGTCAAATGATTGATTTCTTCAGTAAGTGGCTGTGTAATGAGCGTGATAATGTACAGCTAGCCAGTCATTGTTGTGAAAGAATCCCCTTCAGGGTGATGAGAGACCCCTCGGCGTCGCCCTGTCAACAATGATCGGCTCCCTGTACATTATCCCTTACATTGTTTATTTACAATTTTAATAATTGTTTTTATTTTTATTTTTATGATAATTTTATCTGTGTAAAGTGTCTTTTGAGTTTCCAGAAAAGCGCTATATAAATAAAATGTATTATCATTATTATTATTATTATTATGTTCCTGAGACGTTTATTCTCAGTGCAACGTCTAAAACCCAACCAGCTACTTTGTGCTCCCTCATTTAAATGAAAGTCCCACCTGCGCTGGGCACAATACCAAAAGCAAATGGAGAACCTGAAGTTCTATCGGATTGCTGTTTGCACTAGTTTAATACTAAATACAACACATCGGATTGCTGTTTGCACTAGTTTAATACTAAATACAACAAATGAGATTACTGTTTGAACTCGTTTAATACTAAATCCAACATGTTTCCTGCAGCACAGCACGAGGGCAGAGTGCTTTCAACTGTTCTCAACGTCTGCAACATTTACTGCTGACATCATTTTAGGGATTGTTAGCACCAGTAAACATGAGTCTGTTTACTCTCAACACTATGACTCATTGTCTGATTCTGCTTTCCCACCTACAGACACATTGTATGTATGTCATTTGAATCAGGAAGTCATTTTCTGTGCTCACTGTAATCCCATTCATTTCTATCTGTCCTCCCTCCCTGCCTGCTGGTTCATGGTATAGTCACACCTGAAACACATCCCTGTGCATTAATCTCTTGTTTGGCTTCTTGCATTTCTGAAGCTGAATGCAAAGAATCATGGGTAGTTTTTCTTTTATTTAAGCATCTTATACCTGCATGTGTCCAGCTGAGATTCTATATGAATAACCATATTCTCAGAATCTCTCTGGTTTGTTGTTACCTTGCACAGCAGCTGGATTCTTGCAATGTCACAAGATCACGTGAGAACCACTGGATCACATATCACATGAGAACACAGGCTTCAAGTGATGCGTTTGTGTCCGGAAAGCCAGACCAAGGACCACCGAGCGTCCTGTGAGGAGCTACTGGCAGTTAGGGACGTGGCTTAGGTGTGTGTGACGACACGGAGAGGCGACTGTTGGTTCTACTAAAGAGGTTAGCGTAGCTGTTGCAGTAGCATCAGTTCTATCAGAACTGGAGAGGATTTCTTCACTGAAAGAAGAGCAAAGAACGCCACTGAAGGCTTTTCTCCGCTCTTCTCCTGACTGACTTCGATGAGAGTTTGATTGACAGATAGTTCATCCAATCAATCCAAGTTTTTTTTTCAGTGCCTGCCCTTTTCCAAACAGTTTCCAATGACGGCTTCTCAGATGGTAATGTGTAACAAACTCTGCCGGGTCAGGTTAGGTATAATGCAGCCCCATCTCCTAAAAATGATGTTCCCATACAACTAAAATGCATCCTCCATTACGTTTGAAAGGAAACGGATTACATTCATCTTTGATGTATCACAAATACCTTTGTAAGTCTGTGGACGGACGCAATGAGTGACGTAGTACAACGAGCGACGCGCAGAGCAGGTGATGAAATATATCGAGCGACTGTGAATGAAAATATTGAATAAAAACATCAATGAATAATAATGATAAAGTCCCAGGAGACCGCTGTCCATGTTCAGTGTGAAACATTCAATCTGTCATTTGTTGCCTTTTCATTTTGTTTTGAAGTCATTCTAAGCCAAAACATGATGTTTGTTTACTAAACCTAACCCAGTAGTCCTGTTGCCAAAACCTACCTGAGCAGTAGGGGTGTAACAATTTTTCTACTACATCCATGTATCCATTTATATTCTTATGATCCAACTACATCGATAGGTACTCGGCAAGTTGTCCTTCACAGGAGACGTATATCAATATAAAATCAATCTGAAACGCAAAAATCGATTGTATGGATACTAAGGATTTGCACTCAGTCCACTTGACGAGGACGGCTTCACCCACCGGAGCTTTCCCCGTGCGCTATCGTTTTTCATTCAGAGAAAATGACTTTCCTTTCCCCGTCATTATATCTACATGCACGCAGCATCAGCCTCACGTATCCAGCCTGAGAGCAGACGGTCCGCGAGGCAAATTATCACAATGGGAGTAAAGTAAAAAACTAAACAGTAATTCAACTAACGTTAATTTGTTAATTGATCTACTGTTTATATTGAAAATGAGGACAGAAGCAGCAGGTTAAACCACTGTTCATTTAACTTGAATAGAAGTTGGTTTATTATATTTTTTTTGTTAAATATTGCACTGCCTTGTATCTTCAGGTCAGCAGGTCTTGCAGTTACACTTTTTATTATTTTCTAATAAAAGCTGTATGTATTTGCCATTAAAGGGACTGTTTGTAACTTTTTAAGCGTATAAATGTAGCGGGTCGGGACACATGCGCGTTCGCATATGCGCGCTCGCGTGTGTCCGGAGCCTCGTCTCCTCTGCCTGCTTGCCTTCACTCAGAGAATGCGTGCGTTCTCGCGTACTCGCTCCACCTCTAGACGTGAACACGCGCTCACTCCACCCTGCAGAAGAGTTAGTTTAGCTCTGAGAATATCTAGTGAATGTTCAGTGGACGTTTGTGCAGAAATAACTGCTGCAGCTCCTCCAGACCAACAGAGGTTTCCCGTGTTTTGTCTCGTTACCGACCGGGTGCCAGTGTCTCCCTGTTCACTCCGGCTGCGGGCGGAGGGAGCCGAGAGAAGCAAACACAGTATCAGCAGGGATTCATGGAGAGACCTTGGTCTGGTCAGCTAACATTACTGCCAAGCAGCTGAAATCTAGAGTGATATTGTGCTTTTAGCTGACGTGTCTCCTCACTGTTTTGAGCGATGCTCGCTCATGTCTATGTAGAGAGAGCACAAGCACGAGCCCGACGCTAACTTTCGTTGATTATACGGCCGCAGGTGTCGCTGTTAAGAAGCATTTCTGAAAGTTACAAATAGTCCCTTTAAATGTTGTTTACTTGTTTATATCCATAATTAATTCATCCCTGATTCCCTCACAAGAAAAACTTTGAGGAATCCTGACCTGCTCTGTCCAGTATCACAATATTTATTTCACAGTCACACTGATTGAATCTTTGGCAAAAAAAAGTTACTTTATCGATTTCAAATCATTGAATCGTATTGTATCGTATCGTATCGCTCTAAATAAGCCAAATATCGTCTTTGAATCGTACGGAACCATGGAAATCGTATCGTATCATATCATATCGTAAACACGTATCATTACACCCCGACTAAGTAGTGTTTTTACATTTTTTGTTTTGTTTCAATTTGCAACATTAATCACACGTTTAAAATGGTTTAAAACTGTGACTGTAATCTGGGAGAAAGTATGTTTCCCTCAAAACATATTTTGCTTCTGCAGTTTAGTTGTATGGGAACGTAGTTCTGTGGCAGACAGGGTTGCCCACTGGGACAGAAACAGAAAATAAATGTCTTTGCCATGTGTCAAGTTTTATAATGTCTTTCCTACACATCCTGTAGGGATTAGAGCATTGTTGTTAAACTCCTGGTAATACCCATGTCAGCAGGTCCTACATATTACCCTTGTCCATTATATGTAGCTGTGAATAATCACAGGGATTATAGATTTCAGAGGCAAGATGTCTGTCTATCTGAAGCTACTGTAAAGCACAGCTGTGTATTTCTGAGATGTTCAGCTGGACTATTTCTTCTCTCTTTCTTGTGTCTGTAGAGTTTGATTGATGTTTTTCAGCCCATTCTCACTGTGCTGTGTAGAAGTTAGAAGTTGATGTTTAAACAAGTCTAAAGAGTGTCCAGCTGTACTATAGTGGCTCTGTGAGGCTGTATTCTGAGCTAAACACTAACATGCTGATGTTTAGCAGACATACTGTATAGTTTACCATGTTCATCCACTTAGTTCAGCATGTTAGCATTCTAACAAACACAATGTATAGTACAGGCTCATGGGAGTGTCATTAGTTTTGCAGGTATTTGATCATAAACCAAAGTATTGGACAAGTTGAAATTTTGACCTGATGGTGGCGCTTTAAGCCATTCAGTAGTTGTTGAGATATCGGACTATAAAACCAAACTGTCAGCCTTATGGTGGCACCACAGGAAAGGCCGGGGATCACCACAGTCATTATGATCATCCACTGAGCACCATGAATGGAAATCCATCCAATGGTTGTTGCGTTATTTCAGTCTGGACCAAAGTGGTGGACGGACCAACAACCGTCTGCTGCAAGCGAAGTTAAAGACCCTGAGACACAGGTAAGTAAACCTCTCTCACCTTCTAAACATACTAAATTCACATTTGGCATCTATTAAATCAAGCCAAGTGTGGAGAGAGTCGAGTCTCAAGTCAATCAAGTCTTGCAGCAGTTGAGACCGACCCAAGTCTCAAGTTTTGACCTGGTAATAATCTGTATAAACCAAACAGCAGCATGCATGCCTTGTATTGCAATATACTGTATACTTACAAGTGCTGGGCCTAGAAATGTCCGAGCTATGTATAAAAAAAAAGACATTAACATAGAAAGCAAAATGTTCGAACTTAATGCCATTTTATAGTCAGCATTCAGCAGGTGTACTAATTGGAGCTCGAGTCTGACTTGTTTCAGTGGATTTGGACTTGTTTCTTTTAACTTGAGACTTGACTTGGACTTGTTCCAGTAGACCTGGACTTGTTTCAGTAGACCTGGACTTGTTTCAGTAGACCTGGACTTGTTTCAGTAGACCTGGACTTGTTCCAGTAGACCTGGACTTGTTTCAGTAGACCTGGACTTGTTTCAGTAGACCTGGACTTGTTTCAGTATAGACCTGGACTTGTTTCAGTACACCTGGACTTGTTTCAGTATAGACCTGGACTTGTTTCAGTAGACCTGGACTTGTTTTGGAAGACCTAGACTTGTTTCAGACTTGACTTGAAAATTGCCCTCAAGAATTTGAAAAAAATTGAGACTTCACCTGACAAGACTTGAGACTTCAGCCTCGTATTTGACTGACCTGAGACTTGACTCGGTTTTGTTTTGATTGATCTGAGACTTGACTTGGACTTGCTTTGACTGACTTGACACTTGATTTTGACTTGCCAATAAGGACTTCAGCTATAAATGAATTAGTGCTCAAGTTCAAACAGACAAGCTGAAGCTGAGGAACCACGTGTTCTCTGTATGCAGCAGATTGTTTAAAGGCACAGAGATGCACTTCCTTCTCTGTGTCTGTATCTGTGGGTCAGTAGTAAAGGCACAGAGATGCACTTCCTTCTCTGTGTCTGTATCTGTGGGTCAGTAGTAAAGGCAGCAAAATGTATCTCTATCTCTTAGCCAGCTTCCAAACCTATCTCCCCACCTTTAAAGAGAAGGAAATCTCTTCTCGTTGCTGAAACTTGTCAAACATTGAACACTCAGCATTCATCCAACTGGACACATGAATAGAGATGCACAGAAAACGTGGTTTTGACTGGATGATACTTTTTAATCTCTTGAGATCAAAAACACTTCAAGTAATGGAACAGAATGTTCAACATCTGCAAAGACTAAAGTTGAGAGCTCATGCAAGGAGACAGAGCTGACACCGTATGATGGATGGCAAAGGTCACGATGAAAACAATCAGAAATCTGCATCTTTTTAAAAAAACAAAAAAACATTAAGGACAATATTCTGTCTGGTCAGGTGAAAATGGTTCAGTCAGCAGCTGCTGGCGTACTTTATCCTCCATTCCACAGAAAAAAAGTGAATTTGGCAAAATTAGTGTAGTTTGAGTCTGAGAGGGATGTTTAGAAATGCTGCCGAATCACGTGAGATGTTTAGATGTTTGTGGTTTCTAATGCTGATGCTGTTTCACATCTTCCAGAACGTTTCTCTCCAGACTCCAGCTGGTCGGAGTGAAGAGAAGCCCCTAGAGCTAGACAGATCTGGACATCAGGGGATGTCACTGTCCTACTCTGCAAAACATTCCACACACAACAATAATTTCACTTTTTCAAGCAGTTTCTTTTTCAATAATATCAAATGAAGTGATGTTTTTTAATCAGAGTGCTGAACATTTGATTCCTGTTTGTGAAAATGTAAAAACAAGCAAAGCTGCAGCAGTGTGGCATCATGTTCTTCTTCTTATTCTTTCTGGTTATCCTCCGAGGACAAAGTGTCTCTGCCTCTAACCCTCTAAACATGCTGTTGCTGTTGTTGTTGTTGTCGTGCACGCGCTACATGTGGTGCTGATGCTGCGCGCTCTGGAGGCTGAAGACCAATCAGAGCGCTTATCAGACTTCATCATCCCGTCTCTCTCTGCAGAGCAGCCGGCGCTCTGGTTCGCCTCAGTCCTCTCAGTCGTCTCTCAGTCTGACATTAAGATGGTACCGTGCACGGAGCGTCCTGCTGCACGCGAACCGAAGGCGTCAATCATCGACTTGCTGCGGGACTTTTAAACTCATCATGCGGGGTTACGCCAGGTTTCTGTTGGTACTTGTGTGTCTGATTCTGCTCGGGGAGTGCAGGAAACACAGAAGTAGGAAGAAGCGCTGGTCTGCTCCGGCGGAGACTCACAAGCCCGGAAGGTGAGTAGACCTACTGACTACTGACGAGCTGTGTGATGAAACTGAGATGTGAACTCTGATCCAGAGATCAACAGAAGACAAATATCCAGCAGCGAGCAACAGAAATCAACTTGAAGGACTCACGTTTACTCACAACTCTGTGCAACAGACCAATGGACACTTAGATATGATATCTAGATCTAAGTCTGTCCTTCACTGTGTGTCCAAACTTCTGCGTGTGTTCATCTTCCCTCGACATCCAGCAGCCTCGTGTGCGTGTTGTTTCAGGTGAAGTCTTTATTTGGGGAAACAGGAGGGAGTCCAACCAGAGACAGCCCAGTGGAGGGCTTCAGGGAGCTGTTCTCTGTAATCCTGTTGTTTGTCTGGCTGGGTGGCTATTTCTCCCTGACTGTCACACTTCTGTCATTTTCAAATGTTTGTCCTCGTGTAGCCTAACATGCATACATTTATAGTACAAAACATGGATTTGATGTCTTTATCAGTTGGCTACCAGGCAGTGCTTTATTCCATTCTTCAAAAAGGGGTCCTGCATATTGGAGCTGTAAATTTCCATTATTGGTTCATCTTCCTGCCATTGTTTTGTATAAAATTTGGACCAGAGACTTTTTGGCATTTTTTGCTTAGAAAAATGATGAAAGTTTCTCTATGGAGGTCAGAGCATATCTATTTATCCTCAGTTCTTTTATTCAATGCTCATAAAAGGTTACAAAGAAGGTGAGAAATACAATTAATACAAAAAAAAGAACAAGAAGAGGAAAGGAGGTACAATTCCAATTTCCCTTGACTCCACACAGCTCTCAACATGGCCACAGCTGAGCCGGCTGTAGTGGACCTCAGCCAGACTGGTGAAGCTTGCTGATGTCTCCAGAAGCCTTTTATTGATGTTCAGCTGGCAGCCATATTTGAACATGAATTGACTTTGATTTCTGTAATAGCCTTCCTTCAGAAAGCACCTTTCTTCCTGAAACACCGTAAGAGCTAAAAGACAGACAAATCAAATCAAACGAGCTCTTACTAAATATATAAACATTACAAACCTTATCCATATACTGTATCTGCCATACATATTAGCATTAATCAAACATTAAGCCTAGTATGTGCACATGAAAAGCTAGAAGGCTAGCATTACAGCAATGTCAATGAAAAGCTAATGTTAGCAAGACTGTCAAAATGACAACAGAACTAAACACTCACACACTGTAAATACGTCCACCTACATCCTATAATGTTAAAACATATTAAACACACAATACCTTGTTCCCGTACTGGCTAGGTGCTTAATGATCACATTATGATGACAATATAGCAGCAAAAGTTGCATGCTTTCTTTCCTTTGGTAAATCCCTGTAGAAGTAGCCTATAGTTCTTCCACCAGGAGGTGGCGTCAAAATAAAAGTCACATAATATTGAAAAAAGGCGACTATCAAAATAAAAGCTTGTAGAAAGTAATTACTTTAACGGACCTTAACACACATTTAAGAGTCATTTACACTGGCAGCTCACAGCTAACGGTGCTAACAGCACGAACAGTGAAAACAACAGGAACAGTGCTGACAGAGATAACAGTGTTAACCTGGGGTGGGGTGGGGTGGGGGTGCGGGGGTCGGAGGGTCAGTACGATGCTTCTGCGACGACGCCGTGGGTCGGGACGGTGTTATCAGCAGTAACCGCAGTATGAGAGCTAAGCCGCGAGCTAAGGGACATGCTCACATGCATTAAAAGCACACATAGCCGGCCCCGGCGATGTCAACAAAACACAGAGAAGTCTCTCTGCTGTAAGTATAAAGGACAGTCTGATGATATACGTTTCTTATTGCCATGTACAGACCAAAACCAACAATGGATCTGTTCTACTATCACATCCTGAGATCTCTTCTTCCTCTGAGCCATAGAGCTCCATTAAAAACACATCAATGAGCCTCACTGTGTCACTGGTTGACATGTTCCTTCATCACCATCAACACACACACCATCCTACTGACACTAATACTCAGTAGATCACCAAATGTGGATTAATCCGCCGCTAAAAATAGTTCCCATCAAATGCACCATTTCCTCCAGTTTGAGTAACATTTGATAAAAACCTCTAAGGGCAGCTCTCCTCTCTGTTACCAGCCCTCTGTCAAAGAAGGTCGCAGATGGAACCAAATCCCGAAAGGTGAAGACCAGCCACCTGCTGCGCATAGACGACCACGACTTCACCATGAGGCCCGCCTTCGCAGGTACAGTAAGCTCCGTGAGCTTCAGGAGTCAGTGATCATGTCGGTGACAATGTGAGAATTATTTGAGTGATGTCACACACCAACAGGATGAGATAAGGTTCACCTTCTGTTGAACCTGAGTGTGAAGTGAATGTTGGTGCTGTGCTAACTGGGAAAACAGAAGCAGGTGTATTTTTCCCACTTCTTCTCTTCCATTTGACTGCCAAACCTAAAGAGGACAGAAATAGACGAAGTGTTGAGCTCACAGTCCCGAGCGAAGGAAAACAGAGAGAAAGAGAGAAATCCTCAGCAGGTTCTAGAACACTGTAAATACATCCTGACACAGAGCTGAGCAGAGGTCATCCTCTAGTTGTTTGTATCTTCCAGCACTGACACTGATAGGTCAAGCTAAAGTCAACAGGGGCGTTGTGTGTGTGTCTCCGCTTTACACCTTGAATGTCAGGACAATGGTATTGCTGCAGGGAATTGGGGAGGCAATTAAAAATAAGAGGCTTATTTGATGAACTAAAGAGTCCCATTCTCTGGTATTTAGCATAAACGGGTCCTGTTTAAGCACAGGAGGAGGTGGCGAGCTAAATGAAACGTCCCACAGTGAATTTCATGCTCCTCTGGGACTACAGTTGCAGCCACAGATGGGAGCGTGGATCCCACTGAGGACCACTTTTAGTCTTGCGTCTGTCAGCTTGTGTTTGCCGGTGCAGGCAGCTTCTTCTGCAGCAGAAGAAGAAGAATGTGATCGTCTTATTCAAACATCATCAAAAGCTGATTTGTGTGAGCGCCCCGCTGCTGCCTGTGAGACTGCCATGCGTTCATTTGGCTGAGGGAGAAGTGTGTGTGCAGCAGCTGCTGTGGTTCCTCCTGGCTTCAAAAGGAGCGACTGCAGTGTTACTAATGAAAGCCTCTTAACACGGCAGCTTCCGGAACGTTATGGAGAGCGACGCTGCTACGTGCCAACGGGCATGTCGGTGTAGGGATGGGAGGAATCAGACAAAATTCTGACTGTGGTGCATTTTATTGTCCAAACATACACAAATAAGGTGTTCTGTTGTGATCCCACCAAACAAAGATATTGAATAGAGAAATGTTAATTGTTTGGTTATGATTCTTCTGCTTCTACAGTGGGCCTCAGAGAGCAGTAGTGGGTGAGGTTTGTCTTATCAATAGTGTGCAGGTGGAGCTGTGCATGTTGATAAGCTGTCTGTTATCCTAATGAGAGCACCTGCATCGCTCCCATTGGGCGGCCCCCTACCAGCGCCCGACAACCCACACACAGGAAGCTGAAGGGAAGGAGACGTTTGTTTGGATGGAATATTTGTCATCACATCAAGTTGTGATTTCCTGTGTACATCTATTTATGGAGCTCCTCCTCTCTGTCTGCCTCAGGTTTAAAAAACATCTGATGGGCTGGATAGAGCTGTCATGCATTAGTCACATTTGCATTAAAGAGACGGCATGTTTTCCCTCCATTTCACCCGTGGGATTCTCAAGAACGCTCCACCAAATGCATCCTTTCACTGGGATTTCTTTCTAGCCTTAGCAGTAGTGTATAATGCTGTCTAATCTAGCCAGAGTAAACCAACAGTGGATTTACAGTTGCTAATCCATGACAAGAGGAGCAGTCCAGCATCATTAGGTGGGATGGATAGGGTGTTTTTCTCCATGAGGACTATTCAGTCTGTGAATAGTAGTTAATGAAGAAATGAGACAAAGTGCAGCTGTAATCTGAGATATTTGACTTTCTGTAAAAGCTTTTGATGATGATGATTGATATTTCAGAATCAGCCATGTTGTGTGTGAGGAGGGTGATGGACAGGTTCATGTATCTGGCAGACAGTAAAGGAGCGCTGTGTAGGATCTAGCGGTGAGGTTGCAGACTGAAACCAACTGAAACTTCTCCCGTGTGCCAAACGTGTTGGAGAACTACAGTGGCTGATGTGAAAATGTGAGTGGTCCTATCTAGAGCCAGTGTTTGATTTGTCTGGTCTGGGCTACTGTAGAAACATGGTGGCTGCGGCTCCGTGAAGAGGACCTGCTCCCTATGTAGAGATAAACAGCTCCTTCTAAGCTAATGAAAACACAACCATTCCAATAGAGCCCCCTAAATGCTGCACACTGGTCCTTTAAACCTGCAGTAGGCAGAACGTTTTTGGCATTTTTGGGCAAAAATCACAAAATCAATCGCCAATCACAGGTCATTTCAGAGAGAGAGCGTTCCTATTGGCTGTGCTCTGGCTGGTGGGCGGTGCTTGATATTACATCAGCTGATCTCAACATGGCTGCCGGGTCACAAACTTTCTCATGTTACAGCTAAACAGTACACTACAAGATGATTCTGAGAACATGTGAGGAGAGAAATAGGCATTACAGTAACAGATTATTGATTCATATTTGATCAGTGCTGCCTAGTTTGACTATTTGGTCGGAGTTTACAAGTGATTGACAGCTGCTCAGAGACGGCAGCTGGACAGCAGACTCCAGATCAGCTCTTACTGGTTGTTTTCATCTGTCTGTGAAATCTTGTAGATGCTGTTAGGAGCACCGGAGGACACCGGAGGATACAGAGCAACGTGATTTATTTCAGATTACCTGTCTCGTGCACTACAGTCAGGTTATAGTTTGACAGTTTTATAAAAATAACTTTTTTTGATCATATTTGTTCCATTTCTACCTACTGCAGCTTTGAAGCTAGCCTATGTCATTTTTGAAAAAGAAAAAATGAGGAAATAACATGTTCTTCCTCTTCTGAATAAAAAGCTAAATCAATAAGTGATAAAACGGACCGGTAGCTTGTGGTGGCTAATGTTAGCTAACCTTTCCCATTCTACGCTCAGTTGGACAAATGAGGATGTCTTCAAAGAAACTGATGCAAATAAATAACTAGAAATCTGTTAGAAAAGCTGAGGCACAAAGGGTCAGGTCCCACAGATCAGCTCCCTTGTTGAGTCTTTCCAACCCTTAAAATGAAGCGATGCCTTCTGGTGACCTCTCGTCACAGGTTCTGGCTCAGTGTGAACAGGACTTGAGCAGTTCAACCAAAGAGTGATATTTCCTTCTCAGATAGTTGAATTTGAAGGATTTTTATTGTCTGAAGACTTTTACGTATGCAGTATTTTACAAGAAAAAAAGAAGAAGAAAGTCAGAAAAATAAGCAAATGACTTCCTGATGTAAGTTAAAAGCAACTAAAAATACTCTGAAATCATAGTGATTCTAAAACCCCAGAGGGAAGCTAAAAGGAAGATGTGAGTTTTAAGATCAGATTTAAAAACAGTGAGTCTGAGGCCCTGATTGTTCCTGGGAGCTGCTTCCACAGAAGTGGCCCCAGCGACGAGAAGGCACGACCCCCCGTGGTTGTCAGCTTAGTCCGTGGCACAGTGAGGAGGTTGTAGCTGCCAGACCTGAGTGTCCGGGGTGAGGATTGAGGGGTGAGGAGCTCCTGTAGGTAGGTGGGACCAGTGAAGGCCAGGAGGAGTATCTTGTAGATGGTCCGATGGTTTATTGGGAGCCAGTGGAGGGAGCGGGGGACTGGGTTAATGTGCTGTGATCTACGAGTTCTGGTGAGGATCTGGGCGGCTCTGTGTTGGACATATTGTAGTCTGTGGATAGTTGTGTTTGGGAGGCCTGCGAGGAGAGAGTTGCAGTAGTCGATGCGTGAGCTGATGAAGGTATGGACCAGTGTTTGTGCTTGGTGAGGGTCTTAGTCGTGAAATGTTCCTCAGGTGGAAGAATGAGGTTTGACAGACAGATTTGATGTGTGCATCAAAGGACAGAGTCCACATGTTTCCTTTTCTCTATAATACTACAGATAAAAACACTCAGTAGTTTACTCTATACTGAGCAGGAAATAGAGAACTTCTGAACCATCATCAGAATGTTAGCAGAAAGTAGTGTGCACACCATGGACATGGACTATCTGAGGGCACTATATACAGCATGTCGTTTCCCTAATTGGACAGTAAATTATAGGTGAGTAATAACAGACACTTCCTGTAGTGGAATCTCTCCATGCAGATAGTTTAGAGCTATAGAGCTATCTGTCTCTCATATAGCTGTGTACTTAACATACAGACATCAGATTGATTTTCATCTTCTAATATTACATATTTCCCAAAGTACTCAACTATTTCTTTAAAGTCTGCAGCTGTTCTTCCAGTAATATTTTGAGGGTATTTGATGCCTTCATTAGATAGTAGACAGTATAGAGATGACAGGAAATTAAGCAACAAAGATTTCAGACCAGATACGAACCGGGACACGGAAAGCGCCATACAGCCAGACCACCAGGGCACCCCAAGGCTGTTTTATTCCCCCGTATTAATCCAACAGCATTCTATAATACTTAAATGATTCACATCCTTCACCAGAAGCTCACATTTTGCATAATCCGCACTATTACATTTATATAAATTATATTATATACACTGATTGGCAATAACATTCAGACCACTGACAGGTGAAGTGAATAACATGGATTATCTGGTTACCATGGCACCTGGCAGTGGGGGGGATATGTTAGACAGCAAGTGAACATTTTGAACTTTGAACTTTGTGTTGGAAGCAGAAGAAATGGGCCAGCATAAGGATGTGAGAGACTTTGATGAGGGCTAGATAGTGCTGGCTAGACGACTGGGTCAGAGCATCTCCACAACTGCAGCTCTTGTGGGATGTTCCCGGTCTGCAATGGTCAGGACCTACCAAAAGAATCCCAAGGAAGGAGAACCGGTGAACCGGAGACAGGGTCAGACCCGAGGCTCATTGATGCATGTGGGGAGTGAAGGCTGGCCCGTGTTGTCTGATCCAATAGAAGAGCTACTGGAGCTCAAACTGATGAAAGAGTTAATGCTGCTTCTGATAGAAAGGAGTCAGAACACACAGTGAGGAGCAGTTTGTTGCGTATGGGGACCGGTCAGGGTGCCCGTGCTGACCTGTGTCCGCCGCCAAAAGCGCCTACAATGGGCACGTGAGCATCAGAACTGGACCACGGAGCAATGGAAGAAGGTGGCCCGGTCTGATGGATCACGTTTTCTTTTACATCATGTGGATGGTAACGAGTTGGAGGTGTTGACTCGGCCTCCAGATTCTCCAGATCTCAATCCAATGGAGCATCTGTGGGATGTGCTGGACAAACAAGTCCAATCCACGGAGGCCCCACCTCGCAACTTCCAGGACTTAAAGGATCTCTTACTGACGGCTTGGTGCCAGATACCACAGCAGCAGAGGTCTAGTGGAGGCCATGCCTCGATGGGTCAGGGCTGTTTTGGTGGCAAAAGGGGGACACAACTACAGAATCTGCAAGGCTTGGCTGCCCTGGGGTCCTGGACTTTAAGGGGGCCTGGACCTCAAGGGGCCCTGGACCTCAAGGGGCCCTGAAAGCCCCAGGTTCATTGTACAAGTTGGTTTGTGGTGATTAGACTAATTCGTCAGAGAATATGTGCCACTAGTTTCAACAGAATTATTTTCACACACAGCAAACTTCCAACATGGGAGTACTGTCTGGGGGAATTTATTATTTATTATGGGCACATTATAATGAAGTCTGCTGTGTGTGGTACATAATGAGCACTTGAAGGAGCGGGGGGGAACAGGGCGGCCCACAGCTCATTTTTTCCTCAGGTGTATAATGGATGAATTCAGCTCTGCTCGGGGGAACTGGCTCTTTATTTCTTTATTTCTTCTAGCTGTCTGGTCACAGACACTCTTCAATAGATGAGCACAGAGCAGTAAAACAGGATAAAAAGCTTAGGAAACACTGCTGGTACACATCACAATAAAAGTC
Organism: Sebastiscus albofasciatus; assembly: GCA_916701655.1. Lineage (NCBI taxonomy): Eukaryota > Metazoa > Chordata > Actinopteri > Perciformes > Sebastidae > Sebastiscus > Sebastiscus albofasciatus. The sequence goes on from CAKAOI010047878.1 coordinate 29,200, forward strand.
CCTCCCCAACAATGAAATCCTGCACTTCTTAGATTAATGCTCATTATGTGGCCTACAAGGGTAACTTTCTTAATTAGACACATTATGAAAGTCTACACACACAATGACTCAAATAATTACACTGATCAAATATTCAGTAGCTGGATGAATCCCCTCTGTGGCTGATCAAATGTTTGCTTTTATGTCACATTGTGAATGCGTATGGATTATTTGCTTTTGTTTCCGCTTCAGTTCTTTGAGGATAATTCCATATTAAAGAGTAAAACGTTGTGTTAAATGAAGCCATCGGGCTCTCAGGAAAGCTGAACCATGAAACTATCAATATGGCTGTTCTGCATGCTGCGTGTGCCCGTAAACAGGCTGTTTTGAATTTTAACTTTGACTTCTAGTGTTTGCTCCTCTGTGATGTTGATACTGTTGTGGTGTGGCGTTGGCTGGCGCTCTCTTGCTTCATGCCCCATTTGAAAACAGGCCACACGGAAGTGCTACTAAGGGCTACGAGGGCCAACAGCAGTTATGATGTGGAGCATCTCTATGACGCATTCATGGGTCTCATCTGATAATCAGTGACGTGGAATAATTCGCTGATGCTGTCAGCTCAAAATAGCAAACGGAAATCTTCTGGCAAAACCACGTGCGGGACATTTCCTGTGTGCTCGCTTGTCCTGCCTGTACACGTACAAACACCCAAACACACACCTCACTTTTTCAGCCTCAATCTGTAGCCAACATGTTAAACATTGAAGCACAGAAAACAGGCTGCCATACTCTGTCATTTAGGGAACATGCACAGTTACATCCCTCCTCTGGACAAACCTTTTTTGGGTTCTGGCTGTGGCCTCCTGTGACGCAGCTGCAGAGAGAGCTGAGATGGAGCAAAATCACAGACCCATCCCACTCCACAAGCACCGCTGGTCCAGGCTCTTTTTCTCAGCAGGTGTCTGGTATTACGTCCACTGAGGCAACACGTCAACAGGAGCTCAGGCTTTGCTCAATCTGGCATGTGGTATATGGCATATGGTGTGAGTAAGAGTAGGGAGGACACTCTGCTAACAGCTGGAACTGGGGACGAGCTGATCTCCCCTCTTCCAGGTAGCAGCTTTGCTGTGCCACCAGTTACGTAAGGCTGGCACCCTCACGGCTGCTCAGATTAATAATACTACAGCAGTCAAAGTGCCCTGTGAGACCCCGGCCGATATTACTGTGTTTAACAGGCTGTAGCAGGTTCAGTCATAAAGCTAGAGTGAAGATACTGGTTTCATATGAAAGTAGAAAACCTAAAGAATCCATCGGTACCAACACTGTTAGCTTGACGGGAAGGAGGTTAAACAACGCTCCAAAGTTAGGCAAAACTTTGGCAAGGGAAAACTGTTATGGCCATTTTCAAAGGGGTCCCTTGACCTCTGACCTCCAGATATGTGAATGTAAATGGGTTCTATGGGTTCTATGGGTACCCACGAGTCTCCCCTTTACAGACATGCCCACTTTATGATAATCACATGCAGTATAAATGTGTTATTGTCTCCTATTCTAAAATGGTGTGCTTGAATATTTCTGCATACTGGGGTCCCTAAACAGTGTTGAATTCCATAAATTGGGTATCACGGTAAAGCTGAGACTCAGGTGGATCCAATGAGCCCAACTGTATTCATATGTGACGATGTTAGTCCCCATAGGAGACATTTCATTGACCTCTTTTTTTAAAATGACTTTGGTGACTTCTAGGATAATCACAGCCTCATGAAACTTTACAGCCACAAACTAGAGACCTAGAGCATTCAGAGGATGGATGGATCAGACTAGAGACCTAGAGCATTCAGACTAGAGACCTAGAGCATTCAGAGGATGGATGGATCAGACTAGAGACCTAGAGCATTCAGAGGATGGATGGATCAGACTAGAGACCTAGAGCATTCAGAGGATGGATGGATCAGACTAAAGACCTAGAGCATTCAGAGGATGGATGGATCAGACTAGAGACCTAGAGCATTCAGAGGATGGATGGATCAGACTAGAGACCTAGAGCATTCAGAG
>CAKAOI010047882.1:3446-20928 GCA_916701655.1 Sebastiscus albofasciatus
CCCCCTCCCTCCTTCCTCTCGTTCCTAGTTGGACTGACAGTGTCTGCGTTAACTTCGGTGTACAAGAAGTGGTGGTTCGGAATGAAAAGCAAGGTAAACTATGACCTCTAAGCGGATCATCACGACGCACACAACCATCAATCCAAACAAAAAATCAGTTTCCAGAAGAGCATTCACTCGTGACACTTTAAATCACTTTGACTTTAAATCTGGAAGTCATAAAACAAAAACAGAAACCTAATCGTCTTTATGTTGTTGACGTTCATGCAGATCTTGTTTGACAGACGCACTGGCACAGAGAAATGCAGAACAACTTGCACGGAGCGAAAAAGAGGAAAAACATGCGAGTCTCCATTGTTGCCGCACTTGTCTCACATTCTCGTTTACTCTCATGTAAGTATCACACACAGAGATTACTCCTCGCTAAGTTCCTTTGTCTTGTGATCCATATTTGAGTTGACAGATCACGAACAAGAGCTCCCCCACTGTTAATGACCCCAGCCAGCAACAGATAGACTCACACTTCCACCACTTTGTTTCGCTGCTGCCACTCTGGCCTACATATGTTAGCAGCGAGGACAATCATACCTGTTTACATGCGTCTCATTTACACACTTCAACATGGAAAATAACTGTGACATTTATTTAGCTTTGTTGCGTCTCTGGTGTCATATCCGAGCGTCTTAATTTCATATCATATTTCTTAACCAGAGTTTGCTGTTGCATTTACGCATATTCATTATAAATATACTATTTGTGTTGATTAAGTAGGAGCGCAACGGACCCGTGAAAGGGTTTCAAAGGCGACTGCAAAGTTTCCATCCTTAGCTGACACAATATTTCAAACAAACACATCGCTTTTATAATTTTTTTCTCAAGTAAGTTGAATTTATATCTGCATATTTACACTGAGCCTTTTGGGATAATGAACGTAGCGGTTGCGCAAATGAAGCCCATTCATCGCTTGTTTTGTATTCATGACTCCCCTATCTGTGGCTCCATCTCTCAGATAGAGCTCTAATCCTCGTGTCCTCCTTTGCTGATAAAAATGCTCTTCAGTTTACGATTAATTTAATCTCAATCAGAGCCGGGACTTGTCGCTGCCAATAAAACTTGTGGAGTGCGTGAATGGAGAGGTGGTGGTGGTGGGGGTGTGTGTGTGATAAGGGCTCTGGTGCCATGGCCCCTCGGTGCTCTCGATAGGGCCTATCTGTCTCTGGCAGGCCGATTTAAGACCCGGAATGGCTTTAAAATATGATCCAGATTTACCTCATCTCGCACCGCCAATGAGCGCGGTGCGGGAGCTGGTTTGTTTGTTTGAGCCGGACAGGGAGCTGAGCTCTGCGTCTGTGTGCAGTATGGCCTCGGTTAGTTCACCATCACAGGCCCACTGTGTCGTAGGGCTGCAGCTTTTCACACACTTGTTTTTGTGTTTTGATTGGTGTCCGTCTGAGGGAGATTTACGCATGCAGACAGCTTAATGCGCACATTTCATCCAGTGGAGACTGATAACATTATGGAGGCAAAATATAATCCATAGTCAGATCTAAAGCATCTTACACACTGTATACTATTTATAACAATTTCAACTTTTGTCTGACCTAATCTGAGATGTCACTTTACAACAACTAAACAACTGGACTGTTGTTAAGAACTGATTCGTGTTACGGTTGTTTTGCTTCTTTACGCAGCCGTACACACCCTGCACCGGTAAGAACTAGCCGTTAGATCAACAAATGAGTCTGATTACAGGCACGCTTTTGTATGAAGTTTCCTGGACTCTATTCTAAATATTATATCCCCCATTTAGCCTCTTTTGCGTTCGCATTTATTCACACACCGCCCATCGTATATTTTATATTCAAGCTTTCAGACTTTTGCGCAAAAATGCCAAACATCCTGTAAAATATCTAAACATCCTGTTCATCCAGAAGGCCTACAGGACCTGTGTTACACTTGTTGGAGACTTTCAGTTGTGTTATTATAATGAAATGTCAGGTAGAGATGTGTCCTGGTGACAGAGAGGCAGCTTTACACTATTTATGTCGTCGCGGTAGCTTTTTTTTGTTATTGCCAGTCACCACTTTGTAAAAGCCTTGCGCGGTGTCCCTGAGCCAAGCAGCCGCCTCTGTCCTACTTTCTGTTGCTAAAGACACGACTGCAACACTCACAAGCACTCGACGCGTATCACAGAGCTGCCTGCAGTTCATACAGCGTCGTATTTACACGGTGGGGAAATCCTCAGCGCTGCTTCTAGGAAGCACAAATCTCCGAGCAAGTGTTTCCATCCATCCAAGCATCCAACCAAAACTATAGTTCCTGCAACAGTGTCCTATAGCAAAATGTGCCCCACAGTCTGCAGCATAATTGGTTGGGGATTTAGATGGAAAGGGCCTGCAGGAGAGAAAGCTTTTTTTTTTTGGAGGGGGAAATGGTTGTCGTCCGGGGAAGAAAAGCTCTTTTCAGCGGGCCACAATGGGAGATTGGGCCATGGGAGGAGTCCCATCGTGATTAGCCCATTTAATGGCGCGTTTACTTAATTTCTGTATTCACTAGCAACGGTAAACAAAAGGGGGAAATAGCACTCACATTTTTAAGTGCTGCATGACGTTTGCCAGAATTTGTGTAGCATACAGAGGCAGTCATACAGTATAAGGCGCTTTTTTACCTATACAGCACATGGGGTGTGATGATGGATTAAGAAAAGGGGGAAAGTATGACTTCTGGGAAATAGAATCTAAAACAATTTTAATTACAGCGTTTCGTCAGTTTACACCAATATGATGTTCCGGGAAACTCATTTTAGGTGAGTTCAGCCCGCTGAACCTCATAAGCCATGATGAGCATTAATGCCTTCCACAATCCAATAATGAGCCAATATGAACATGTGTTTAGCCACTTCTCAATGTCCTTATCCGTAATCGGATGGAGAGACAGACATCATGCACAGAGGTATAGCAAATTGAATACTGTATTTGATTTAGAAATGTATGGTACATTAACATAATAACCACGCAAGGAAGAAACATTGAATAGGCTAATGAAAATAAGCGCTTAGAGCGACCCTGGGGCGGCGGACAGGAGAGGAGAGAAGAGGGGGGGCAGAGCCGGAATAAATGGAGTAATAACAAGCAATTTTCATATTTTTGTTTTCTTTGCATAAATGTGATGGCATTATCAACCCCCCCACACCCCACCAAAACCAACCAAAAAACAACAAAAACGCCTAGAGCACTTGAGTTGTAAGTTTTGACAAATATTTTATGTAGGAACACCAAGTCAAGAAAAGTGAGGGAGGGATAGAAAAGAGGATGAGACGGGGAGAGCAATAATTATGTACAAGCATATTTCTACACGTATATTACAGACCGGGAGAATGATCGCATTATTTGAGATATACATAATTCAATATAAAATTTTGAAAATAAAAATCTGATACAGTCATAAACGATTCCGTTCGACATTTTTTTTTGACCATGTAACCCCACACAGGCAGTGACAGAAGTGTATTTTAAAAAAGGTGCTTACGACTTAAAATGATTGTCTGATGAACACAAAGTAAAAACAGGATTGCATCTTGTCTGCGTGGCGGCTGCTTCGCCGTCATCATCATCATCATCATCATCATCATCACCATCATCATCATCAGCACTTGGACTAAAAACGGAGATGAGGACAAAAATAAAAAATAAAAAGACGATCTGTTTTTATTCCCTCTGATCGATGTTTCCTGATGGAGAATCTTGCACTCAGGTTATTCTCCCTGATTACAAAATAAAAAATAAAAAGACATCATGCAAGTAGTCTAGTAGTGGTGGTGGTGGTGGTGGTGTTGGTGGTGGTGTGGGGGTATGAAGAGGAGGGGGAGGCGTGGGTCCTTTGAAAGCGCTTTATAATAAAAAAAAACGACGTGCTTTTATCTCTTTTTATTTTAATATTTATATCAATCGGTCCTTTTTTCATCCGCGATATTTCATAAGTCTTTTTTTCCTTCCTCTCAGGTCCATTTTCCCTGTAAATATTTCTCTTTTTGTTTGTTTTTGTGTGTTGTGTTTTTCTCTCTCTCCGTATCATACATCGCACTCCGAGTCGCTGGATGTGACGGACAGGATGGACGTCCCAGTATCAACTCTCTCTGTCATACTGGAAACGCTGGTGGTCGGACTGGCCGCGGTTGAAGGCGACTCGGCCGAGCTGTGAGGGGTGAGGCCGGCCTCTGACAGGGACCTCATACCGCTCGGTCCTATTGCTTGGTGTTGGAGCCTGGAGAAGAAAAGAAGAGGAGGAGGGGAGGGAGAAAAGAAGGGGGAAAAAATGAGAGAAATGGCAATTAGACCTGAGAATGTCCCCCTTTCCCCTCCTCCTCCTCCTGCAAAATAGGGGTTCAAACTCGCCTTTCTTTCCCCCTGCCGGCCCCAGCCATGCATGCATGCTTTTATCAAATAGCCAGCTTTCAGGGGACAAAACACAGCACTATTAGACTACCAAATGTTGGAAGAAATGTGATGGATTTTTTTTCTACAAAAGTAGACATGATCAACGCGCAAGTCAGCAATGTGGGATTTAAATTACGCATCGTATCACTGCAGAAAAAACAAGCTTTTAATCCAACTTTTATAAAAATCAGTTCCTTCTTTCTATCAATAGATATTTTGGTTTTATTCTGCTTTTAGTTACCTTCAGCATTAGCTCTACATTTAGTATTTTCCTTCAGCGCTGCCTCAGTTTGATTCATTTTATAAAGCCTCTGCCGTTTCACAACCAAATTATTATTATTTGTTCAACAAAATATAGGCCTGGCTCCAAAACGCAAAATGTGGTGAGGCTTTTGACACAGATGTATTTCAGTCAGATGGAAGTGTATGAATGAGTGACGTCGAGATCCAGGTTACTCCAATCATCCTAAATGTTTCTCTCCAATCCACTCACGATAATAACTCCATCACGGCGGGATAAATATCAGCCTGGAAATATATCTCTTCATTTAGCAAAAAAGATTAGAATAGTGTTCATATGGCTTAGTGCTCTCCGAGGTATTTTCTAATCAATTATAGCATTTCAATGGAGTGATACCACGCTTAATGTTATGAATACAGCCTATGTGTGCTTTTTAATACGCATGCTCATTTTAGTCAAGTAATATCACTAATATCTCTATTATCCTTTGAGATCATCTTTTTCCAACAATGCTGCATAAAATGTGGTGATAAAATGATAAACAGTGCATGATAAATGTAGCTACTATACGCTGTGTAGCTTCAATAAATCATTAAATAGCTTTGGTAGCAAACACAATGATATTTAAAATTATTTGCAAAACATGACAATTTCAAATGTATTTAAATATATAGAAAACTTGATGTAACTTTTGGCTAAATAAATATTAATATTTATCCAATCCTGTTAATGTAACACCGTTTACTTTTACTGATTAAAAAGAATTAATATTGTTGTTTACACTGGTATCATCTAAATGATGATTATACTATAAATAAGTGAAGTGCAGTAATGTTTATATGTATATACTGTATATCATTTTTGTTATTTATTACAATACTTCCACTCTTACGGAACACATAAACAAGCTGTTTCTATTTAAAACCACTGCGCAACAATCAGTTTAACAGCTATTTAGTTTGTGATTATATTATTATTATTATTATTTTATTATTAAGACCTATTTGAAGACCAAATTTGATTTTTAACATTAATAGTGTTTTTGATAATTTGATAATTCTATTGAAAATACCAGCAATGTTAAATTAAATATCTGCCGGAAACGTTTTGGGACGCTCCTCTAAAGGAAAAATAAGACATCTTGTATTTTCAAAAGTCAGTTTTATATATTTCCAGCAGCATAAACAGTGTTTTGGATGTTCATCCTGATTTCTCTTCATAACAAACATGTCGCCTGCTCCCTCCCCCATGCAGACAGACACAGTCCTCTCCACAAACTCTCTCTGTCCGTAAACACAACTACAGCTTTTAATGTTCCATCTGCATCTTGTTCTTTTCAATTTACGCATTTTAAACAAACTTTTGTACATTGTTGCGTTTTGACAGCGAGGAAACAAAAATCACCACCAACCTGTTTTTGGCCGCCGCGGCTCTGTCTCGTTGCCTCCGGTTTTTAAACCAGTTCCCGACCTGTGTAGGAGTGAGTCCAGTGGCTTGAGCCAGTTCCCTTTTCTTGCTGGGATTCGGATAGGGGTCCTGAAGGTACCACTCCCTCAGCAGGCTCCGTGTCCTCTCTTTGAAACAGTGCGTCTTCTGCTCGCCGTCCCAGATGGTCCGAGGCAGCGGAAACTTCTTCCGTACCCGGTACTTATCGACCGGTCCGAGGGGACGGCCGCGGAGCTTCTCGGCCTCCTGGTAGTGCGCCTCCAGCCACATGGCCTGCAGTTTGCCGTGCGAGTCCTTGGTGAACTTGTGGTTCTCCAGGATGTGGTAGAGGTCTCTGAAGTTGCCCGTGTGGAACGCCACCACGGCGCGGGCGCGCAGGATGGACTCGTGCTTGTTGATCGCCTCGCACGCTCCCGGAGCCACCGGCAGCGACCAGAGGAAGCGGCCCAGCCGTTCGATGTCCCCGGTCTCCTCCAGCGTCTCGCAGACGCTCGCCACCTGCTCCGGGGAGAAGTTGAGGGTCGGTAGCTGAAACATGGACAAGTCTTCTGGAGACCTGGTGGCGGGAGCGCTGTTCGCCAGGAGCACGGGGCGATCAGCGAAGTTTGGCAGGAAGAAATGGGAGGGATAAAGCTCTAAGGGGGATCTGAAAACCATGGAAATGACCTGAGAGAGAAAGGAAATTATCGAGAAAAAGGAGAAACCGAAAAAATACGGCCGGTAAAAAAGATTGAATGATTCAATGGCTATCGCCTAATGACACCAGCCTCATAATATCTCCCCCCTAAATCCGCCGTTGAGTGTAGCATTGAAACATTTTGTTTCCCTTTTCTATTGGTCTTCTTGGTGTCGTTGTAGCGTTGTCATGGCAGCCCTGCCAATCACTGTCAAGCGTGCCAATCATTAGCCAGTACGTAGCGCGAGGCTTTCACCACTTGTGCAGCACGCACGGGGGGTTATCAGAGTCTCCGATCTCCACAGCAACCCTCCCACCGCACCGCGCGCATCACGCACAAGCCAATGCTCGCATATCTGCTGAATGGAATGAGCAATTAGAGGGTGGAATATTGTTGCGATCTTAACGAGGCTCGTTAAAGCTAAAGAAGATATGTAGACTGGAGATGTTTAGCAGAGCCGGGGAGGGAGGGAGGGAGGGAGGCAGAGAGAGGGAGCTTTAAAAGGGGGACAAATGGACAACCAATGACTGAGACTCCGGAATACACCTTTTGAAATGAAGCGAGTCAATTTGCACATAATTTTCGTACAGTTTTTCCTGTAGTAGCTACTTTTTATCTTTTTTTTTATCAGTCCATTCATTTTTGTGCGAGGGAGAGGAAGGCGTTAGGGTCCTCTACGCCTTTTCCTTTTCATATATGTTATCACTTTCCATTTTCTTTTTTTTCCCTAAGAGATCAAATTATGACACACTCCTATAATCGTTTGGCTTTTATCCTGGATCCGGCGATGATTTTTTTTTTCAAAAAAAAAAAAAAAAATGCATGTTCGTAATTTGATGTCATGGTTTGACTTTACCCTGGTGTGTGTGGTCACTGGGTGCTGGTCCGGGTGTAGTGGGTCCAGGGCTGCAGTGTGCCGCCGCTCCCCCTCCTGCTGTCCCCGGCCTGGCCTTCAGGACGCCGGGCTCAGCCCTGGCCCCCTGCCCGCTGCCTCCTCTCCAACCAACACTATTATTGTTCCAAATGAATATCGATGCGCGGCGTTGTGTTGATTAAACAAAGATCATGGCGTTCCAGCTCGAAAAACTAATTTGCCAATGGCATCACCCTTTTAATGCCACCAGTTTATCACGGGTTTTTTGGTGATAGCCCAGCCCTCTAATTAATACCATTAGTATTGGAATTACAATCAAATGGCAACATGAAAGCTTCTTGGGGACATAAAAGCAGTTTTCATGTATTTGATCTAGTGGGTAAGGACATGATCAATGTCCACATCCAGTCACAGGACTCGGCTTATAGCAGTAGCCGCGGCGGTGTGATTTTCATGTTTATGGCTAAAACGGCTTCATATTTAGACAGGGCTTATAGGGTGTTAAAATAGTGTGAGTTCACTCTAACACGAACAGTGCTCACATTGTGAAAGGGCCGTGTACAAGGCGTAGCATCTAGACTCCGCTTAATCCGCCCTCAATAAAGCTGACATAATGATCCTAAGCCGCCTTTCTACAAAATCATTCAGGAATTCAAAACTTTTCCTTCCCTCTCTCAGATTTGCACATTCTCCGGAGGCTGGCCACACAAACCAGCGACTTCCAGCTCGGAGGGACAGTGAGTATAGAGACCAGCTCCACATGCATGCGCAGTCCGTGCTACCTGTTTATTGCACCGTTTCACCTTAACTGACATTCTTTTAGCAGCTGCAGGTGCGAGCGTTGCAATTACGCACGTTTGCGCGCTTTTACGCATGGGGTGTTTTTGGGGCAAAAGAGGGTTTTAATTCCTGCATGTGCAGGCGTGCACGCGTGTTGTGCAAGTGTCTAGGTGTGTGTGTGATACAGAGCAGGGGTTGTGATGATCCTGTCGCAGGGTCAGGCGTTTGGTTTGTGCGCGTGCGTGCGTGTGAGGGGGGGTAGTGTCGTATATATGGGATGAAACCTGTCCACTGCGCTGCTACACCAACCTCACGACAACTAATGCCAAGTGGCACTTGAATTGGTCCCGTTGGAAAGCTCCGTGGACTGGAAGTAAAGGCTGGTATTTTCATGCTGGTGTTAAAACTAACCTCCTAGCCTACAACCCCTCCCACCCCCCCTTTCTCTTTCTCTCTCTCTCACACACACACACATGCACGACCCCAACATTAAGTTGAGAGTGCAGGCTTAGCAAGCACTACTCCGAATATGCAAAGCCTCCTACCTGACTGGGTTCCTGGTGCACCAATTTAGGTGCTCCCCATTGAAGCCCAGGCTGCAGGTATTATCCAGCATTATGTTCTGGAGGAGCCTTGTTTGGGGGGAGAAGCCCTCGCAGGCAATTCGGAAATCACTCCTAGAAAAGACTAGAGGTGAAATGTAAAACCTGAATGGGGATTGAGGGGGAAAAAGCCAGTGCTAATTCACATTCTTTTACATGGCTTTTGTTTACGTTAAGCATGTAATTAACACCCCCCAAACAAGTTTATTCACCTGCCGTAATTGTGTGTTTATCCGAGGGCTTGCTGAATGTTCCGAGCAGCGGGAGACCAGAGCTGTGAATGCGCACCGAGCATTTAGCGTCTTCTCCGTTTACTTACAGCCCAAACCTCCAGACACCACAACACAAACAGCATTCTGCGCTCTAAAACATAGAGAATATGTTGGCCAAGCAGACTGAGACGCCCTCTTCTTCCTGTGTGACTTTATTCTGTCAATTGGTTACAAATCACTTTGTCAAACTTTGTTTAGAAAACTTTTCCATAAATAAAGTTAGTTTTTAGTTTTTTTGCTGTTAAAGAAAAAAAACTGCTTTTTATTTGTCTCCAACAGTTCTTGGAGAACGGAACGAATGTTAGTTACCGTACTGGTTAATTGCCAATTTTCATTATCAGTCCGTTCCAATAAGGGGAGCAAATAAACAAAGCTGATGTTACGTCATGTGTGGCAGTGAGGGAGAGAGAAGGAGACCGGATGAGAGAAAGAAAGAAAAAGGTGTTGACTGTAAAAGGTAAGAGGGAAAGAGAAAGAAGGCACGAAAGAAAAAGGTTCTTGTTTTATTTCTTGCTCCCTCGTTGACCCCGGTTTGGCAGAGGCTGGCCAAAAGGCAGCACACCCCTCCCTGGCAAACACAGGACACACTCATGTGGCTGCTGCTCCATCCTGGATTCATCTCAACAATACACAGGACGACACTTTGGAGCAACGACGGGTAAAAAAAATCACCTTTTACATGTTTTGTTATTCCTTTAAACTGAGTTGACTCTTTTTAGTTTTATATGCATGTGCACGAATACATTTATTTTTTTGCGCATGAGAACTTTTAATTATTATTCACATGCTAGACATTTTATTTTAATGATGTTGGAATTCAACGCTGGTGTTTTTTTTTTCACCAAACATATCAGGAATTACCTTTTCTTCTTTTTGTTCTTGCTTTTCTTCTTGCTCTTCTTCGTCCCCTGCAGAGCTGTGAGCTGTGAGGAGGGTCCAGTCCACGGACTGTCACCATTCAGGCTCGGGACTGGACGTGACACCGGTCTGTTATTTCACTGCTCAGTGGGTCCAAGATCAGGATGGAAATCCAACCGCTGCTCCTGTAAGTTAAGCTGACCCGTTTCCGTCTATGATGTTGCCACTAATGCTACGACTAATTTTATCGGACACTTAAAAAAAAAAAAAAAAATCATGAAATGATACAGATCAGCTCATCGGGCATTTTTAGTTTGAAAGAGGAGGTAATTGGCTTTTCCCGTTTTTAATTTGGTGCACCCTACTTGCCGTTTTTATTCACCGAGCACCGGGGAGATCTGTGCCTCTTTGCACAGCAGATGTGTGATGCTGTCGGGACAGGGACAATCCCCTCCGTCCCATTCTGGACATGCCACGGTACGGACACCACACTGGGTCTACACTGTAAGAAGTATCAATCTAAACAAGTCATTTAATGTAGCACCGAGTTTTTAAATGATGTGTTTCTTGTTGAAAAAGTGTGAACCCCTGGCAACGAGGTGTGAGATAATTCATTGATTTTTTTTTTCACTTTTTTCCTGATAATTTGGAATCACTGCAATTTCCTTAATTATTAAGGAGAAATATTAGACACATTGTGTTTTGCTTTCACGTTTGTGCAGAATTATTCTAATTGTGGAATCACCGTTTTACCGGAACTGACAGAATTTCACCGTGTTTGGAGAAAAAGATGATAAAATTAAGATTGGAATGTTTTGATATTTTTTGCAGTGCGTTATCTCCTGCTCTCAGATAACCTATGCCCTGCTGCTGGGACAATGTCATTTTATTGTTTCCTTTAAAGGCTAAAATTACGCACGTCATTTCTGCATTTAATTTATTGGATGACCCAAAGCGCAAAACAATTAAGTCGGTTATTGCACTTTAAAACTGAACAGAGTTGCCAATTTAGCACTTACTCCACCCTCCGTGTGCGCCTGTAGGAGCGTACACTAAACACAACACAAATGACAGAAACAGAAAAACGAACAATTTTTTGTGACAGTGTTGTCATAATGGTCTGTAAATGTCGCGCCAACTTTAACAGCAAAGCTTGTACAAAAGTTTTTAACACTTCTCTCTCTCTCTCTCTCCCTCTCTCCCTCTCTCCTTTCTCTTATTGTTTTTATTGTGTGGTCTCATTAGGGGGACTTCCTGGCAGGTCTGGGAGCTTGTATCGGAGCTGTCCAATCAGTGTATTTACACGGGTTGTTAGCGACAGTTAATGAGGGCTCCTCCCCGGGCCGGTAGAGAAAGGCGCCTCAACATTAAGATTTACCTTGTGTCAACTCGTTACTTCTAATGAACCTCCATGCAAAAGCCTCCTCGGACTCAATGGAGCCGTGCGCCCGGATCTTGTGTGTGAGACCCTGGAAGAGTGGCGCTGCAAGCCGGCCTCCCTCTCACCCTTTTCTTCCGCTCACTCGGGGAGAGTCGCTTTTTCTCTGCAGGTCCGGCTCCACGATGCATGCATGCGTGCGTGTGTGTGTGTGCGTGTGTGTCGAGTGAAGGTGGGTGGTGCATACTCCTTATAAGATTGGCAACCCCTAGGCATCACTTGTGCTGTAAATGAACACACTGTGGCCTCAAGACTATGAAGTGAAATGTGTTGCAACTGACAGCGTTTTTAAACATTGGAGTCACTAAACGTGAGAGGAGAGAGGAGAGAGGAGAGAGAGAGAGAGAGAGAGAGAGAGAGCATGAGGGTGTTTGTGTTTGCGTGCCCGTCTGATATGTCTTCTATTGTTTGCTGAATGAGGCTTGACATGTCAGCTTATTGCCTCTGCAGAAGTAAGTTCATTTATAATCACCCTCCATCCCCCCCCCTCCCACTAGAGCTGAGCTCGGGCTCCGGCCCCTCCGTCCACCCCCCCTCAGTCTGGCCTCCAGTGTGGCTTGTTGAGCCGCATCAGCAACACATCACTGACCCTCAATTCAGGTACAAACTGGAGGAGTTTGGCGGATCCCTGAAGTGGACTCCCCTCTTACTCCTCTAACCCACAGAGACACCACTTAAAAATCAATTAGGCTCGTCTGGTCGCCCCCCCACCCCCCCGCACCCTCCACCCCGCCAGTCGTCACTTCCGAAACAGGTGGCTTCCAGCAACATTTTTGGGAGGAATTTAAAAGTCAAATCCAACTTAGATGTATTATTTAAGTTGAACTTAAGGTCCAGTTATGAATGGGTGCGTGCACCTTATGGGTTCCTGAATCCATCCCACTTTCTCTCAGCCTTCATGAAGTCATTTGCATATTTTTAGCAGCCTATTATTATAATTTATATGTCAAATGAAATAAGCCACCCATTGTGACGGAATATAGGCCACGCCCTGCCTCTTATAAAATTGTGATTTGGCAAATGAAACGTCTCCCTTATTTTTATTTTGTAATTTGTCTCTTGAACTGACAAACACAATATGTTTGCGCAAGGTAATGCATTATCCTCGATAGGCCTCCACATATACAGTATGCTGTGTATATCCTATTATACAGTAGGTTATGTAGGCTATATATATATAGTCTAACCGTTTCTAAAGATCATGTTATCACTCATCATATGAAATGCTCATCTTCTCATCCTGTCGTCTGTTTCCCCATCAGTGTAACCGTTGAACCCGGTCGCCTCGCCTGGTCCCCCGTGTTAAAGAGCCGCAGCAACATGAACATGACACGGAGCAGCAGCGCTGGAGGAGGCCGCTGTTCACTCTTCCAGGTAGATGAGTTCATTTGGAGACAGAGGCAGAGACGGAGAAATAAAGATAACGGGTGCATATTGTGCCTCGAGCTTTACATATGATGCTCACCCTCCAGCCACCCCCCCCCGCCCCCCCCTCCTCCGCGACCCCCCCACCCATCTCAGCATCCAACTCTTAAAGAACCATCAGTCACTCACCTGCATGTGTGGGCCTAAAGGTGCGCTATGGTCACAGTTACATCAGCACAAGTGTTGACAGAATTTCTCTATGAAAATCGGTGTGTTTGGGACTCGCCTGTCAGGGCTGATTAGATGCAGATAGGAGCCGTGGAGATGGGCCCTTAAGCCCGGTGTCACCGGAGCTAACAGGCCGTAATTACTCCGGTTGACATATCGCTCTCACAGCTCACTAATGTGGGAGAAAGCACAGACAGACAGACAGACAGACAGACAGCATGCATATATACAGTCCAGGCCGCTCAGGCCACGCAGTCCCTTTTAACCCGGGTTCACATGCTGCTGGGCTGGCCACGTGCTCCACAACACCTGACCTTTTTCCATTTGAACATCTCAGTAGTGAAACAGCCTCTTATTTATTTATCAGCTAGTGATATGGTAGAGCAGATCATAAGGCTCTGTGTGAATGGAAACAGCGCGCTGCTGTGAGACACAGACAGAAAATGAATGGTGGAAAAGTACATTTTCTCAAGTACTGTACTTCAAAATAGAAATACTTGTACTTCTACTCCACTGCATTTATTTCACAGTTACTACTTTACAGGTGATTATTTTACATTCACATACTGTATATGATGATAATATATTATACAATATTACAGGTTAGACCATTCAACAGTATTAGTCTCACCTCGACCAGCTATATTGAAAATGCCCTGTGTATGTTAGATTTAGATTTGATTTGTTTACACATATAAAAAAGGTACAAGTTGATATTACATAAACAACAACAATGTGATGGAGAGATGCAAAAAAACAACCTCTGAGGAGGTTAATAAGGACACTCTCCAGTGCATATACCTCAATCAATTATATAAAGACAATAAAATATTGAATTCATTCATATTTCAGTAATATGTTATACATAACAAAACACACTGAAACAGTGGCTTTTTATAAATAAAGTACATTTTGCTGATAATACTGTAGTTTATTGTACTTTGAATGCAAGACTGTTCATTGTAATAGAGTATTTTTTACAATGTGGCATAGCTGCTTTTACATAAGTGTCTGAATACTTCTCCCAGCAGGCCAAATATATTTAAATAGAATAAAGATACCATAAGATATAAACTGTGTTAAAGCAGGACGGAAGTACACGTTCCCAAGTAAGTACAATTCTGTGGAACTTGAGTATTTCCATTTTATGCTACTTTATACTTCATCTCCACAACATTTTAGATGGAAACGTTGTACTTTATAACTCCACTACCTTCATTTGAAAGATTTAGTTACTAGTTACTTTGCAGGTTCAGATTAACTACAAAACGTTTAACAAACAAAATGTATAATATTGTATATATAATGGTTTAACACTCTGATATTGACCATTAATCAATAGGTTCGTTTTATTTATGATATACAGATAATGCTTCTGTTCTTTTACTTAAGTGAACCTTTTGTGTGTCGAACATTTATTTGAAAGCTACAGTTACTACTTTACAGATTATTATTTTTACATACACGTACTGTATATGATGATGATACATTATGCAATATTACAGGTTAAACCATTCAACTACATTGAAAATGCCCTGTGCATGTTAGATTTAGATTTAATTCGTTTACACATATAAAAAAGAAACAAGTAGATATTACATAACAACAACAACAATCTTGATCAGGGTATACTCTCCAGTCAATTATTTAAAGAGAATGCAATATTAAATCCATTAATATTTCAGTAATATGTTATACATAACAAAACACACTGAAAATGGCCATTCTGTATAATGAGTACATTGACTTTTTATAAATAAGGTACATTTGGCTGATATTACTTTTATACTTTATTTAACTTTGAATGCAAGACTGTTTCTTGTAGTATTTTTACAATGTGGCAGAGCTGCTTTTACATAAGTGTCTGAATACTTCTACCTGCAGGCCAAATATAATAAAAATACCATAAGAGAATATAATGCAATTTTATAGATTAAACCATCCAACAGCATATAAACTAATTGAAATAGTCCCACTTCGACCAACTAAAACATAAAGTACTGCTTACATGTCAATGTATCAATAATAATGTTCCAGTAATATTGTACATATATAATGGTTTAACACTCTGAAATTGACCATTAAGCATAATGAGTAGACTAGTTTTATTTATGATAATGCTTCTGTTCTTTTACTTAAGTAAACTTTTGTATGCCGAACATTTATTTGGCAGCTACAGTTACTACTTTACAGATTATTATTTTACATACACATATTGATGATGATATATGTTGATATTTTATGCAATATTACAGGTTAAACCATTCAACAGTTGTAAGTCTCACCTTCACATTAAACACGCCCCTTGCATGTTAATGCCTCATAGATAATATTTCAGTAAAATGTTATATATAACAAAACACACTGAAGAGGGCCATAATGAGTACATTGACTTTTTTATAAATGAAGTACATTTTGCTGATAATACTTCATTTAACTTTCACTAACTTTAACATGAGGCATAATCAGTATTTTTATTAGTGATACTGATGCTGTTCTTTTACTAAAGTCAACTTTTGTATGCCAAACTTGTATACTTGTAACAGAGTATTTTACCCTGTGGCATTACTTGACTCAAGTGAAGGATCCGAGTACCACCGCTCACCGCTGCACTAAATGCTGCAGCACATTATTGGATAGAAATGATAGTTGCTGCAATCAGAAAAGTGTTTACACCTGTCACAATCGTTTAACTCCTCATAGCATTACACCAACTTCTCTCTCTCTCAGCGGGTAAACTGATCAATAGATCAATAGATCCATATCGAGGAAGTCCCCCCCCCCCTCTCCCTCTGCTGTGCGTCTGGGTGAAGGTTACAGTGTCACCCGCGCGATCCTGTCATTGTCTCGCATTTTGTTTGTTGCGGTGTTTGCATGGCACGCAATGAACAAAACCCACGTCACACTTTTGACATTACTCCACTCGATGCCCGTTTACACCCGAGTCAAGTCTGAGACAGGCAAGAAGTGTAAAGAGAGGTGGCCCAAGTCATATCCGCTCAGTGCGCAGGGACTGCTGGCGTGCACGGCTCGGATCATTGTTCAGGAGAACAATTCGTGCACAGAGCAGGCAGGAAAGGCAGAAAAAGTGGAAGAATAGATGCAAAGAGAGGCTGCTGGACAGTTTGCACATAGTTTTCACTGCAGCATATTATGCAGGCTACTGTTGGAATATGTTTGTTTTTTACTATCATATATGTATTACACACTTTTATAGGCTACATTTAGATTATTATTTGCTGTCTTTCATTAAATCTCTGACTGTTACTTTGCTGAAGAGATTTTGTCAGATGAATCTAACTCACTCTGCCACCTAGACACCACTTCAAGGATATTAATATTAATGGGATATATCCACACTGTTCTCTTGACACTGCCGGGTGTCTGGAAGTTAATTTAAATGACCACGAGAACCCTTAAAGTCCCTGAACATCAGCCTTAAACTTGATGTTATTATCGACATTAGCCTACTTTAAGACTTTTTTATACAAATCATCTTTCACTGAGAAAAAACAAGTCCTCGAAAAATCTTTCTAGAAATATTTAGAAATGATATTAGGCTGTATGAGCCTAATATAAAATATCTCTTTAGGGTTAGTTTGCTGCTATTTTAGGCTAAATACATCTCCCTGACCCGATTTGCAAATTCTTTCATCTTAAACTTGTGAGACACTGATGTCTGTTAACCAAAGCACATATAGGTTACATTTGATTTACATCCTGGGGTGGATTAATGCACAAACTGGCCTAGACTGGAGCCTAGGGGCCCCATGTTCGGAAGGGCCCTAGATTGGCCAGATTATTTTTAATCATTTAAATATAATTCAGAAAAAAAACTAAAAAACCGTTACCCCTATTGGCCCATAAGAAACATAAAAAAATAGGTGTGGGCCACATCTACCCATCAGTTGACCTTATGAACCTGACCCCATGATGGGACCAGGTTCATAAGGTCAATTTGGTTTTCAAATAATACCTCACTACTGGACAGAAAATATGATCACGAAGCACAGAAATGAAAAAGCACAACTGCTGAAAGAACACCACGACCTACTAAAGACAATCCCTAAATTGACAAGATATTTAGATTAAAGTCTGTCTCAATGTGTGTGTGTGTATATATACCAGTGCTCCCCGAGTGTGAGCGTGAGCGTGAGTGTGTGGGCCGTGTAATATTCCTAGCATGCTTTTACACATGCCACTAAATTACCTTTTTCTTGTAACGTTAAAGCATGACGAGTAAGGGGGGGGGGGGGGGGGGGGGC
>CAKAOI010047885.1:4946-48895 GCA_916701655.1 Sebastiscus albofasciatus
TAAACATACATATTTTTAGAACCATGTTCATGTCAGCATAGTCATCCAGAAACAAAACCAACACATGACATCTGCTTCCACTTACCATGCAGCCGGATGACTCCAACTGTCTGTCAGTCACACACTTGAAGTTCTTCTTGCAACCACCATTATCTTTGGAGCAGTCACGGACGGGCCCGAAAGATGCCAGTAGGTCCTCCACGGTCTCAAAGTAAGTGGACATCATGGCCTCTTCCCTGGAATGGAAGAAAGAAAAAAATAAAGATAAAAAACAAGAAAATACCTTTGCATATGTTTTTACAGTGTAAATAAGGACACACCAGTACAAGTAATGGCAAAGAGTGCTTGAGCAGCTGGACAATCCTCACCACCTGGACATTTTTTTATTGTTTTTATATCATGGTGTGTTGATGGCTTTTACCCTTTTCACCTGCAATGAGACTTTGACCAATCGAAGGTCGTTTCAGAGAGAGAGCGTTCCTATTGGCTGTGCTCCCGCTGGTGGGCGGTGGTATTTCCTCAACTGATCTCAACATGGCTCCCGGGTCCAAAACGTTTTTCATTTTCCAGCTAAACAGTACACTACAAGATGATTCTGAAAACATTTGAGGAGAGAGATAGGCAATACAGTAACAGAATATTGATTCATTTTGCTCAGCGCTGCCTGGTTTGACCGAGTGATTGACAGCTGCTCAGAGTTGGCAGACTCCAGCTCGGCTCTGATTGGTTGTTTTCCTCCGGTCTGTGAAAACTTGCAGATGCCGTTAGGAGCCCCAGAGGACACCGGAGGACACCGGAGGAGACAGAGGCACATGATTATTTTCAGATTACCTGTCTCATGCACTACTGTCAGGATATAGTGACCGTTTTATAAAAATAACTTTTTAAAATCATATTTGCTCCATTTCTACCCACTGCAGCTTTAATGGTTAAAATACTAATACATTGTATAACAATAACAGAGCTGTTATTGAATACATGACAGGTTCTCCTCTGTGAGCTTTAGCTGCATTTTATGACTGGCAGCACAAAGGCAAACCTTACTAAACTCAATCCAATAGTAGTTTAAAACCAGTGCACCCTGGGGCTTGTTTTATGCTGTACCAGGCGTACGGCATTTTTTAAACAGCTCTTTTAAAAGTTTCACTGGAGTAATGCATGCAGGGGTCCGTTCTGGCTCACGGTGGGTCATGTCTGGGACTAATCGGTGCATTAGCATTAATTGGACATGTTTGTCACGGTGTGTTGATGGAGAGCCTGGGGAATCATCACTCTGCATCGATAAAGCCTCGGGACTCATCCAAGGCCGAGGCATCCGGGCCTGCCCTAGCTGGCAATGTTGAAGGGGACAGCAGGAGGACGAAAAAAAAAGGAAAAGCACAAACAAATGCAAAGAGGCAACAAGAGGTCAAATTAATTTATTTGTTTCACATTTATTTAACGTAATTATTTTATTTTTGTATTAATTTTGTTTTTGACATATATAGGATAGCATTTATAATGCCAATTTTTCATTTGTGGAACTAGATTAGATTTCATTAGATCTACATAATAATACACTGTTATTATAATTATGTTTATTTTTTGCATCCGATTGCAATCATCCATGTGGCATAGGATAAATGCACCTATGAAGGGTCAGAGTCGGCCTGAGCCACGAGACACACCGAAACGATTCGGGCCGGGCTCGGGTCATACTCGGGCATGTTTAACGTCTCTCTTTTCATTGTGCCCATACACGCCATATGTATGCGGGTGGGTAAAAGAATACATTGTTAATGATGAAACAATGTTAATTACATTCTCTTATGTTTTTGAGACATTTGAGACCCTTTTGAGTTCATCAAATATCTGCAGCAATCCCACCGCGGCAGAAACGATAAGTGGGTCTCCCTATTAAGAGAGACGCTGTGCATATTTACACACAAGGTACAGCAGCCTAACTTCATTGATTATTTAAATCTCATTTTTTTTCTTGCATTTTCAAAAAAATGACATGTAGGGTAGCTTTTTTTTCATTTATTTTTCATGACAACTGCCATTGCATCCTGTCACTGCATCGCAAAATAAATGAGTTTTGAGTTACCACCAGCTCCCTGAAGACGCTAATAATTTCACCATGTGTGGTTAGTAGCGTTGACCTTTGTGAGTTGGACTGTTTTTGCAATGAGGCTCATTTGCATTGAAAGGGGCCGTTTTTGCGCTCAATGTCAGCATATTACCAAATTTAAATACGTGCCAAGAGCACAGGAGCACCGGGATGCTATTTTTCTTGGCAGCGCAGTTAAGGTTGCATTTCACTCTTTGCGGGTCCTTTGAGAATTACAAGTTGTTTTTTTATCTTTTATTTTTTTTTTGTCTTATTTTCACAGGTTTGGTGGATGCAAAAGCAACGCAATCCTTTTATGAATTCACCCCTTAGAGTCTACAGGCATGCTAGTGGCTCTGTGAGGTTGTATTTAGGCACAGCAGTGCATTGAGCTCAAATGTTTATCATGTTGACCATCTTAGATTAGCGTGTTAGCATGCTAACAATTGCTAATTAGCACTAAACACAAGGCACAGCTGAGGCTAATGGGAATATCATTAGTTTTCCAGGTATTTAGTCAGAAACCGAAGTATTGGACAAATGGAAAATTTTACCTGATGATAGCGTTAGATAAAAAAAAATCAGGGGATCACCAAAGTGATTACAATTAATCCTAGAAGGGGCATGAATGGGTGTACCAAATGTCATGGCAATCCATCCAATAGTTTCTGAGACATTTCCCCTCAAAACCACAAATTTCAACCTTGTGGTAGCGCTGTGGGTAAAGTCAGGGGATTACCAAAGTCAGTGGGCTTCATCTTCTGGGGATAAAGAATGGAATGGACAGTTTTTGAGATATTTCAGTCTATTTCAGTCTTTCAGTCTGCGTGTCAGTCATTCTATCACTGCCGGGGCCACTTCTGGTTGAAATGAATCATTATAAACAAAGGAGGAATCTATCATTTCCAAACGCTGGATCTCTGTGCTTTCTTCTGAGAAAAAATTGACAGCTTGACCAATGCTGTATAGCTCAGTTGCTGTGTTCGCTTCAGCATGCTGAGCCATGCCCATACACCGAGCTCTGCATGCCTGCTGTCAGAGCGAACGAAAGGGGTAAGCAACCCCTGTGTTTTTCTTTGCAAAGAAACAAAAGCACTGTCTCTTGCAATGGGGCCGCGGGGACCGCAGTGTGCTGTGTGATGGTGACTCGACTCGACAAACAGCAACAAGCTCTTGAATGATGGGAAGACAGATGCCCTGCTGAGCGAGCAGGAGATTGGAGTATTGTCACTGTCACTGGTTTTGTGTGTCTCCATCTATGTGTACTTGGGGTGCTTGTGTGGCAATGGCAGAGTAGGGCAACTGAAACCAGTAATACACATATTGATGTTGCTTTTAATTTAATTGAAAAAGTTAAAAAAGTAACCTCTCTTCACAGTGGATATAAACCATATATTTTATATGTAGACGGAAGATGCGTCTCCACTTCCTCCCACCGTTCAAAAGTGAATCCAAAATATCCCGGATACAGCAACTGACATTGACCCAGTCTGCGCAGTAGTGATCAGGCGGTGGAGCCACGGTATCAAGGTCCCGCCCACACAGCCGCCCAAGCCAATCGCAAGCCTTGCACTGCCGCAGTTCGCTAGTGATAAGAGAATCAAAGCTGTCAATCATGACGTCTAACCCCCTTTTTTATAGCATCAAATAACTAATTAAAACCAAACTTATCAGCGTGATAAGAACTACCTAAAATGACGGACACAATGTTTGAGAAAAACGTATTTGATGTGTAATTTGACTTTTTAGATTGGCTCATGTACCATCCGTTAACATGGAGGGGGCGGGGTTTATGACCTATACTGCAGCCAGCCACCGGGGGGCGATCCAGATGTTTTGGCTTCACTTTTGGGGAGCTGTCATGTCGTCCATCTTTATATACAGTCTATGACATAAACCATCACAAAGTCATGTATGTTGGAAAGTTTCTTCAATGATCAAAGATGGCTATTATTCTATTCATTGTCAAATATGTTTGTGAAAAGAATTGTTCAGTGACCTTGCCATTTGGTTTTAGGCAAAGACGAAAGGCAATGCATTACAGTTCATCAAAAAAGGTCGGAATGCTCTGTGCACGGTATTGACAATACAAACTTCATATCTTATCAATATAAGCAGGGAGGTAGATGTGGGTAGACACCTACCTCCCTTTTCAATTACAAAATACTATCATGTTTTTCTGTTTCATAGTGTGTGCCCATGTGTGATCAGCATCTGTAATATGCTGTTTAACACATCACACTGTTTTCGGCAAGGGGCTTCTTTACTTTAAATATTTGGTTTTCCTGTTAGATTTATGGCACACCGGCCCATAATTGGCACATTTTCCTTGTGTGAGCGCAGTGAAGTATTACCACTCGGAACTGTCCACTTTGCAAAATCAAACCCTTTTCTTGACACAGTGCTGTGCTGATGGCAAATCACTCACTGTCACACAATCTGAATATAAAAAAAGAAATGTCTACCAAAAGAGCCCATGCAGACAAATAACCCATCAGTCCAAAATGAAATGGATATTCTTCCATTTGATTAATGGAGTCAGAAGTTTGTTTGTTTTTTTGTAATCTAAGTGTACGCTAGCCCTCTGGCTATGTGTGCTTTGTGTTATCAATGGCCATCTTATTAACTATGCCTATGGTCCATCTGATTTGAGCATTCATTTAAATGGGGATATGATTGACATCAACTAATCAGGAAAAAAATCTATTTTGAAACAATTTTATTATGTTGACCACAAGAGAGAGCCTGAAATATTAACAATTACAATATTAAAATCAATTTAGATAACAGCCCCTTTGTTTAAACCTGGGCTGCCCAAAATGGGGCCAAATTTGGCCCACCATAAGGTTTGATTTGGCCCCAAAACATATTTTAAAAGGTATAATAAAAAAACACTGTTTATGCGGTTTTATTTTCTGTGAGGTACCTAATTATTAATTATGTTTCATAATCTGAGCACGGTGGGCAGAGTGAACTTGCGCAGGAAGTCAGTTTGGTGCGAGGCAGAGACAGTGGGACATGGAAAATAGTCATTTCAATTATGGGAATTTGGGATCCTAGCACCATTTTGCATCTTAACAATACAATACAATACAATACAATAGGTGTTTGCTTTTGGCCTGTGGCCCATCATTAAGGTTCAGTATTCATTAAGCCCCTCCAAGAGGAAAAGTTTGGGCACCCCTGGTTTAAACAAAATACTGTTAGACCGGAGAACGAGACTGAAGATACTAAATTATTTCAAGATAATTAAAGTGTCGGCTTCTGTTTGAAGCGGACTAAGAAATGGTTTATGGTCCCTAATAGGAACTGGTGATGTGGTTATGGCAGACCCGTTATGCATTAGCAGTATTGATGTCAGCCATTAATTCCCAGTACTCAGGATCAATACACAAATGCAACCCTTCAAAGACACATTTTTTCTCTGGCAATATATTACTGTTTTGTTGGCCACGCGGAGCAGCTCAGCTGTAGCCAAGCACGCCTTACTTAAGGCCAAACAAGCAGCATTTGTAAACAGGATGGGAAATTAACCTTTTGGTCAACCAGTCACAGCTGCTGGAGGATATCTCATATTCATGTATTTAATTATATTTATTCAGCCTCGTTTGGGTAAGAAATTCTAGAACAGCCACAGGATATGTGAACTGAACTCTCCAAGCACATAAAATGAGAGACTATTAGGGAGTTCACATTTGTTTGTTCTTCCACATTTACTTTGATAGTCGGTAGAATTGATAATTGTTGTTGCAAATTGGACCCATAAATTCATCTAGTTTTAGTACAATGTTCTCATGAATCATAGGTCAGAATGAAAGCAGTTGCAATAATTATACATCCCTTTACTCAGCTTACAAACACAAAATGGATTAGTCTAAAATTTAATTCTCTGGGCAATAGAAGACCAGGACTGTCTAAATCATTTTCTGTTGCAACTTTGTCCACTTGGAGAATCACTAAGTGCTCCCAGGCAAGATATAGAGAAATTAAGTCATCCAGGGTCTACCGCAAGGTCTGGTCTTCTGTTGTTGTACACCTTCCAAGTAGACAGACTGGGGGGGTCCTTCTTCATCCTGAACCACTTCAACAGGCTCAATGTGGAGGAGTAGGAGCCTAAAACTTTTGATCCCAAACCAATGCTACCAAAGGTGTGTAGTCAGGACAAAGACTGGATAGAAAAATCAAGATCTTTGCCTCATGTCTCCACTCTCTGTTCACAAACATGGTCTGACACTACACTTGTAGTAATTCAGTATTTGCGATTACAGACCGCTTCTCTCTCCACCTGGGTAGTTCAGGCGCATGGCCAGGGGCCTTAGACTTGGGGACACCGATGTGTCACATTGTCACACTCAGCTTGCAAACTCTCTGACGTACCTCAGAGAAGACACGGCAAAGACGCCGGAAAGCTAACATCATCCGAATACAGTAGAAATGCAGTGCCGAACTGGACAGTCCCAACAACCGCCTGGATGAATATCAAAAACAGCAGAGGGGACACGGTGCACTCTTGTCAGAGTCTGATGTCCACATTCAATGTGCTTGACTTAATGCAAAAAAAGGGAAATGCATTTTACCAGTGCATTGGAACTGTATGATTATCTTCTTGGGACAAACAAGCTGGTTAACTGTTCCAGAGAAAAAGACCCTTCAAGCCAAAAGGTAGAGATCATTGCAATACTCATTGGGCAAAGGCCAGGGGTGGAACAGATTTGGTCATTGCGGACCTCGTCAAAAGAAACTTGCCCTTACAACAAGGAATGTAATCACTTTTTGGGGAAGATGCCAGGTTCGGTGCGTGGAGTCGAGAGGTACCAACAAGATGCAGTTGGGCTCTCCTCTATGCACGGCTTTGGCTCTGGAACCAAACTCCTTGAAAGACAGTGGACTCTCCTACTCAGGGATTTACCACAGCAAGACGTGCCAGACGGTTGTGGGACTACCAACAAATGACCAGCTGGCTGCTGCACAGTTGGTCATTCTCCCGGTGGATGAGAGGGTCACCATCATGTGGCTGCGTAATGCAGAGAGAATGTTGCCCAGGTGACGGAAGATTCCCACCTCTACAAAAATATATTTACATGTAAATACGCAACAGTAGCTGAATTTTACGTTTATTCAACAAAGTGTGCTTGTTTATTTTGAATGTTGATAAATGCATGTTAGAAATGGGACAAGCTTTATGTTATGAATCTACTCTGTAATTTCTCAATCACGCTTGATTTTAGGACACCTAGTGATTAATACGGATTGAGAGTGTTGTGAAGCAATGAGTCACGGATAATCAGAACACTCGCTGCTGATTGGGTTCATTATCTACTTGGGGTTGATTTGTCAGTATACTGTATATAATCTTGTAGCAGAAAACTGTAGTATTTGTGAGGATAATCTCCATAGCATCATGCTTTTTATACAGGTCTGTGAAGACTTCTCAAACTGATCCCAGTCCACTAGACCCAAGACCCCTCAAGTGTCTTTGGAGGACACTCTGCATTAAGGGGGGAGGATCAATAAACAGCTAGACTATGGGATGCTCTCTCCGCACGCACACGGGAAGCATCAGTCACCCTGAATATTGAAAGATGCTTTGATTGTTCAACTGCTGAGTTACTGTCTACATATATGTACTGTTCAATTCTAAATGTGTAGCATCCCTACCACAATCAGTATGTGTTATAAAGTAGATATATGCATATATGTGATTAAAAGTCAAATAATTGACTGCACATTCAGGGATTTTAAACCCACCATGAAAAGGCAGTGTTTAGGGAATTGTTTCTGTAGGTTTATGTGCCTGAATTAGAAAAACACAATAAATTTGTATGTTTGCCCCGTTATACGGCACCCGTGCTTCTGGTCAGGGGTAGTCTGTAGGGGATTTGTTAATTATTAACAGGAGGGATGGACCATCCTCGGCTAGTGAACCATCCCATGAATTATTGTTTTGGCTCTGTATTTTTAATACCCCCTACATATATAGTTTACAGCAGGGGTTCTCAACCTTTTGTAACTTAAGGCCCACTTCTGATTGTTAAAACATTTCCGAGGACCACCTTCTCAAATAAATGAGAAAAAAAAAATCATAACATGACAAAAAAGTGAGAAAAGTAAACTGGGCTGTGTTATGCCACTATTTTTTGTTTAAAGGTCCCATATTATGCTCATTTTCAGGTTCATACTTGTATTTTATGTTTCTACCAGAACATGTTTACATGCTGTAATGTTCAAAAACCTTATTTTCCTCATACTATCGGCCTGAATATGCCTGTATGAACCCTCTGAAGCGCTCTGTTTTAGCACATTTCAACGGAATTGCGACAAAATTGCAACAGAATTGTGCTGCTAGGCAACAGCTTGGGTCCATGTGTACTTCCTGTCAGCTGATGACATTCACATACACTTCAACCAGGAATAAACTGGGACACATTTAGAATGCTTACGCTTAAATCTGTTTGAAGGGTCTAAATATTGTATTTCCCTTCGGATTGAGCGTTTCAATAATTTCACAGTGTTTATATAGGACTTAAGCCTCTTTTTAATAAAAAAAACATGAAAATCTCACTTTTTTATAATATGGGACCTTTAAAAAAAATTATTCATCACTGCATCCGAGGGAACGTTAGCCAGCTAACAGTGGTAAAAGAGATTTGTCTCTACCTGATGATGTGTCATGATTGGCGTGGTGATATTCAAACCTAGCTGGTCACTGAAATTATGCTTTGTTTGAATTAAAGTTTTTTTAAGTTTTTATTCATGTGAATTTTGAGCACATTTAGATATAAAAATAACTAGCTTTGTAAATTCCCAGTGGCTGAGAATAGCTGGTTTACAGAATATTATAGATCTAAGACGAAACTGACAGAAGCTAGGGCGGGACTCAATCCGTCTGCTACTTCAGCACCATGGATCCATCAACACAGTTAGGCTACTGATATTTCAGAGCGATGGTCGGGGCCTTCTGACTTTCAAAACCTCATTCAGATAAAGGATCAATGAGTCAGGCAGACTAGACTAACATATTCAACTAACAACCCCTCTGCCCCTGCACTCTCTCTGCTACTAGGAGATGGAGTTGGGGGGTTGGTGGCAGGTTAACAAGGGGCATGCGTTTTGGTCATTTTGCTAACAAAGGGGGGTGGCATCCTCTTTATATTGTCTACAGGGGTAGTGGAAACATATAGCACCGCTGTGGGCCCAGTGTTGAAGGGTTTTATTGCCCACTTTCCTTTTGCACCAGCTCGTTTGGAATGGCCCTTACTATGGCGATCACTTCACACAAATATAGGAAGAGTGGGCAGGGCACGGGGGTCACGCTGCAATCGATGTGTTTTGTTTGTTTGCTTCTGTAGATCGCAAACCTCCTCACTATGGTTTAGTAACACTGCTTCTTGCCTAGCACAGCCACAAAGGAGTATTGCACTGAATAATGTTATTGCATTGTGACACGATTTTAAAAAACAAGGTTCATTCATCTGTCTTGGACTCTCACGTCCTTATTCTTCTTCTCTTTATTTGGCAACTCAATTTTTTCTGAATTAGACAGGCAACACATGGCATTCTGTGCATCAGTTCATCCTGGCAGGCACTCAAAGCATTGACAAATGACTCCTTAATTCAGAGGAAAACACATGGTGGGGAAGGTGAGGCAGACAAAAATAATGGTTTGCCTCAGCTGTGAGGTGAATGCTAACAGGCCTCCCCTTCTGGATAGAGGGGAAGAGTAAGTAGAAGATGAAGAAAACAATCAATTCCAAGATCCTTGACAGTCCAGAAGGGGGGGGGGGGGGGGGGGTAAACAAAATAATAATAAATAAAAAAAAAGGATATTAAAGTTTCTTGTTCATGTTGCAAAAGATATTAAATAATGGCAGAGTTTGCCTCTCATTGTTTGATTAACAGGAGCCTGATAACTGATCCATGGAGGTCTACAGAAGAGCAAAAAACTATATTTCGTTAGAATTTATTTGTTAACAAAATCAACAACGGACTTATATCCCGATAATGTTTCTTTTCCAAATCATTAGCTGATCAAGATCATGTCTTTTGGCACTGCGACTCCAGTTGCTTGACCCAGAAGCACATTGGTTGCATCTAAACACTGACTAATGTACTTGTTATTAATCTCCCTCTCTTGCCTTCTTGCTTTTCCAGATGATGAATGGCCGGGCGACGCTGCCCAAAGTTAGAGCGCTGCTCCAGCATGATTACAGGGCCCGTTATTGGTCTGCCCCTGCACTTGATTAATGCTCTTGTTCCAGCTCCCCGCGAAATATGCTGACTCTCATCAGGCACTTTCGTCATTGAATAGAGTGCATTTTTTCTCTAAGCTCGCTGTAATCACTGAGGAGAAATCTGGTGGGGTGAAAGAAGCAGGTAAATCTGAGTGATAAAATAAAAAACTGATATGTGAATTCTTTGAGTTCAAGTTTTGATGGAGATTTAATGTTTCCCTGGTGTCAACTTTGTGCAGGTGCTTTGAATTATTGGCAATGGCATTGATGGTTCACTTGATCACGGTGAGCGAGGTCGTTAATCACCGATGTGGGGTGTCAGCGGCTACTGAGGGTTATTAACAGTTCCTTATCGACAACGATACCAGTCTTGGAGCAGAGTTTAAAGTGTGTACTGTGAAGTTCATGAAGTGTTTGTTGACACATTAGCTTTGGTTCAACAATAAGCCGCAGAATATGCAAAGCGAATAGATAATCAATCATTGCTAATGCGGCAGTGAGTCAGAATTCTTCAAATATGACCAGTTTGATACATGTTTGGGAATAAAAAATTAACATATACAGAATTGACCAAAGCTCAACTTCTCCACTTCACACACAGAAACATTTTTTGTTCTATAGTACAAGTGCAAGGTAAGCTTAAATGTTACGCATTATAATAATAATGGCTTGGAGGGTACAGCATTTACAATGGCTCCTTGTTTCTCAGCAACCGAGGAAAAGAAAGAAAAAGGCTCAGCCTGAATTCCAACACTGACGCAGTTATTGATCAGTTAACCAGACCAAACACTGAACACAGCAGAACACTACGACATATTCCATGCTTTGCATTCTGTTCAAGACGCTGCTGTTAAATGAAAACCGTACAAAGGGGTGTGAATGTTTGCTTTGAGCAAAAAGGTATACTGTCGAGGCAAGTATTTACTGGAGGCTAACTCATAAAACATCAGGCCATTTGGTTCTGAGTGTTTGACTTTATGATCCTGCATTTCACCACTCAGAGAACTGCAACAGGGACAAATTAAACAATTTATGGATATCAATTTATTGATGAATGAATGAAGAAGGATTTCAAATGTGGTTTGTACAGAATATATAAAATGGATTTGTAAATAATCCCATTCACAGAAGCGATGATAAACCAGAGTGCTGAACTTTGCAAAAGCAGAAGCTCTGCTTCTATTATTATGACCCATTTTATCCCCTTTTCCTCTATTTAAATACGCCTTACAGCACAGTATGGACAATCACCGGGATGAATCTTCCTCTACAGTGTCTGGCTTTAAATGTCAGGGACTATGCTAGTAAAGTCATAAAAAGTGTAAATATAATGGGGATAAAGGGAGTGAATCTTTAAGATATAGGGGCTTGGCTTTATAATCGGTTGTGCTTTTTAAATATGCCAGCGTTTTAACTATTGTTTTATAGGTAAATAGTTGAACAAGCTATTTATTCGGTCACCTTTAAGTCAAACGGGTTAATACTGTGTGTCGAGAGAACATTACTGAGAAGGTATGTAGTCAGAGTGAATCGGGGAGGCACTTTGTTCTATTTCACAAAGTCTTTTATCCTCTAATACGCTTTGCACACTCACCCCTGTGGAGCAGGGCACTGAAATTTGCATGTACTGGTTAAGCCAATCAGGTTGAACGCACCACACAACAGCCTGCATTTTAATGTATCCATAACTAGAATTTATTTTCTTTCAGGGAATGAAAAGAGTAACCAGAAGAAAAACATGATTACCTGTGGTCAAGGTTGACCCTGACTCTTGATGCTTATCTGAGGCAACACGTCCCCCTCTTGGCCTAATTTGCATAACTATCAGAAACAAAAATAATATTATGAATGTTGTGGTTCAGTGGCTGCAGAAAAAACATACAAAAAAGAAGTAAAATAATTCCAGAAGAAAATAGTTCTCATTGAAAACGGCAAAAAGCAAAGTGGCGGATCTATCTGGAGACTAACCAGAAGTAATGTTACAATGCTTTGAGCACCACAAGTACATCAAATTCCATTGAACTCCACTGGGCAAATAAAATTCAACTTACCAGCATGACTAGATACTAGGGATGTCAACGCGATAATAACCCATTATTGCAAATTCTTTTTAACGCCACTAATTGTTTTCACACATTAACGCAACTTGCGATTTTTAGAAAACTTAAGAAATCCATTGGAGCCAACCATGTCATGCTAGCTTGTCAAGAAGGAGGTTAAATAATGCTCAACACTTAATTTTGGTGACGAAAAACTGGCATGGCCATTTTCAAAGGGGTCCCTTGACCTCTGACCTCAAGATATGTGAATGAAAATGGGTTCCATGTAGGGATGCACCGATACCGATACCAGAATCAGGTATCGGTTCTGATACCGTGCTCATGTACTCGTACACCGATACCACTTTACGGCAGCGTGGCGTTAACCTCTCGTCACCATCTTTCAGGTCCTATTGCACGCGCTCACGCTCCACCTCCCCGACGGTGTGGGTATGAAAGAGCCGGTGATGCGCCCGACCCTGCAGGGCCGGGATCCCAAATCAGCCGCCACGCGCCGGCCCTCACTTTCATTGCGCCACAGGGTTTTGCTTGCACCCTTTGACTCGCGCGTGCGTTAGACTCCTTGGTCCGTGTTTCAAGGCGGGTCGGGTGGGTTGCAGACATCGTCGCAGACCCCTGGCGCCTTTTACGTGGGCCGAGCCCCGCCCTGGGAGCACGACGCAGTTGGGGCGCACTAAGGCCAGTCCGCCCCGGTGACACTTTGGCCACGGCCCCGGGAAGCACCTTCTCCCCCGAGCCTTTCCAAGCCAACCTAGAGCCGGTTGTGGCGCACCGCCTTGTATGCGAGACTCCCCAGACTGCCATATGTCGCTCACACCCTCCAGATGGCTGTTAACGAGGGTCTTTAGGCACAGAGAAGTACTCGTATTGGCACTAGGTATTTGCAGGTACTCAAATGTAAGTACTTGTACTCGGTCTGAAAAAAAGTGGTATTGGTGCATCCCTAGTTCTACGGGTACCCACGAGTCTCCCCTTTACAGACATGCTCACTTTATGATAATCACATGCAGTTTTGGGCAAGTCATAGTCAAGTCAGCACACTGACACACTGACAGCTGTTGTTGCCTGTTGGGCTGCAGTTTGCCATGTTATGATTTGAGCATATTTTTTTATGCTAAATACAGTAGTTGTGAGGGTTTCTGAAAAATATTTGTCATTGTTTTGTGTTAATTGATTTCTAATAATACATATATACATACATTTGCATAAAGCAAGCATATTTGCCCACTCCCAAAAAATTGCCCTTTAAGGTACATTTTGAACAGATACAAATTGTGTGATTAATTTGCGGTTAAATATTCTAATCTATTGACAGCCCTACTAGATACTACAGGAAATTGGGTGAATATATTTTAAGTGTGTGATTTTGGTAACATATTGTAGACTTTTTTTGACAATATGCCACATACTGGATAATGATAAAAAAAAATATCTAAACATACTGAGGGTGTGATTCAAAATCAAGCTTATTCAAAATGCTTATCAAAGAAGCCTAATTGATTTGAGGTGATGATGATATCAAGAGAATAGAAAGAGAATATATTCAGTTAAAAGCTGACACTTTACCTTGACACTCACTTTTCATATAAAATCCATTTTCATTGGATTCTGTCAGCAGCGCCGGGCAGAAGTTTTAACGGGGGACGCATCCTTTTTTAAGTGCCACAGCTACGGCGCACTTCGCCACCTCCCGCATCAACATGTCTATCATGACTGACTGATTACATCAATCCCTAGCATAAACACTTTAGGGAAAGTACATCAGCCAAAAAAAACTCCATAAAAGTCCCACGGGACTTTGTTCCACAAAAATGCTTTGGATAATGAGTCGCCTGCATTATTCATGACAACCTGACAAGATCCCTCCTCATATAACAGGAACTTATCATTAACCAAACACACATCATTAACTTATTATTCCAATTAAAGCGGGCTTTTAATCAGTCATACAAATGTGCATTTCCTCCTTCAAAATTGTTATTTATTTGTGTGATTTAAGAATGATTAATCTCTGCGCGGCTTAACTGACATTGGCAGCCAAGAAAGATGGCTTTGTTTCTATCTATTACAATAGTTAATGTGCAATATGTCATGTTGCTATGAAGTGTCAGATATGATATCTCACTTGAACCTACCAATACTAAATAAAATATGCCTAATCTCATTCAGCGAGGAAGAACAAGCGTATTGTAAAAAAAGACTGCTGGTGTTATTCCAGGAAGTAACAACAGCCGACATGCTCGCCACTTTCATGAGGGCACGTCCTTCCACTGATGAATAGCTCAACTTGCTAAACAAAAAACTAAGTTCGCTCTCTGCTGAAGTGCTCATTTTGCATCCGCGATTGTGATGTAACCCAGGAAGGGTCTATTCATCATGCAATAGCAGTTGAGGCACTTGAGTGATAGTCAAGAAAGAAAAACACACAAGAGGAATAATTGCTTCACCTCCTAGCTGAATGGAGAGTGTATTTTTGTCAAAAATGTTCTGAGCAGATCAAAATGTAACAGATGTGTGGCTATATGAACTGCTGTTGCTCTAAAACCTCGTTTTGTAGCTCGCCCTCACTGATCACAACCCTGTTTTTCAAAGTGAGTGACGTACCTCAGCTAATTAATCCAGAGCGGCGCTGCAATCCCATTTACGTCAGAGTAAGCAGATGTGTACAATCTGCCTCGGGAGTTCTGCGCTCCCGAGGCAATTTAATAAAGCCTGTGATAGTGGATCAAAATCTGTATTGATATGATACACATCACACATACCGATCCAGTGATTACTGCAATTTAAGCTTTTCTGAATTACAAATTAGTTTATTATTGGATTTTTCGGTGTCAAAAACACCCAAGGCTGAATGCTGAGTGGTATATGAGAACATCTCAGGTAAAGTGAGCAGTGTCTGACTGTCCTATTTTCACACTTTTGTACATTTGTAGTTTTATAGCAGCTCATGACATGCTGGTGTGATGAAACAATCATCAGTTATGATTGTCCACTGTTGGGTCAGTCTGGGATACTGTCACTTGCTCTGCACCAATCATGGAACAGGTCATTTCCAAGGTATACCTTGTCGGGGCATAAAAACAACCTCAGCTATGTTTAGTGTGATTCCAATCAGTATGTGTCAGCTGTAATTTGCCAAAGTACCCTCAACTCTGGGTTTAAAGTATAGGGACATTTCCCCATTTGGCCGACTGAACCCACAAAGGCAGAAATATCTAAAACTGGGTGTCTCAAAGTTCTGTTTTTGTGCGTGCTCATTTGTTTCTGTGTCAATGATAACTAAAGCGGCAGCGAGGTGTCATTCTCAAAGTTTGGAAAAAAGCTAAATTGGTCAGGAGAGCAGAGAATTCAAAGAAGAAAGGATGACAAATGCATGCAATGGTCTAAACCGGTGTGCTCACTTGAAGCTGCTGACCAATGGAGACTGGGATCAGTGATTCCATCTGGCAGTCACACCACGCTCAAGGCACTGGTCACTGAGTCAAGCCACCGTGCTTGGAAAATAAATAAATAAATAAAAGAAAGTCTCAAAGATGCTTTACCACACTACAAAGAGCACAAAATACAGCTTAAGTCTGAGATAAATAATATCAAAACAAGGACAGGGGTTTGTTCTGGATCTTTCACATGTCATGGACCTTTCTTGAAGAAGTGTGAGTACCTCTGACATAAAATGTTTTGCCTGTTGACACGACAGACCATGGAAGAGTCAACCAAATTCAACAAGCCACTTGACCAGAAAACAAGTATTTAGGATGATGATCTTCTTTGGCAAACTCTACATTTCCTCTGTCATCTTACTACTAATTGAAATCAGGCTTTGAATTCCAAAAAAATGTCCATTTCACATTCTAAATGGACATACAACAACCTGTCCACGATGTTAACATCACCAAGGCATGGAAATAATGCAATTTGAGTGGGGAATACTTGGTGCAAAAGACCAAAATATCAATATATGCGGTCTTTTTTTGGCAAATTCAGTCATCCTTGTTTACAGAATTACCCGTCTGGGTTCATTGAGAATCAGACAACACTTAACATGTATTTTTAGTGTTTCCTGTACTGTATTTCTTTTTAACAATTTGATTTCTATATTGAGCATTTAGAGCAACGTGCAAAGGTCTAATTAATTCAAGTTTAAGTCATTTTAGTCCCTATTTTTAAAATGTTTAGTCTCAATTTAAAGGAACAGTGTGTAGGATCTGGCGGTATCCAGCTGTGAGGTTCAGATTGCAACCAACTGAAGCCAAGCGTGTAGGAGAACTACAGTGGCCGACAAACACAAATGGCCCTCTCATTGTAAGACAGCCAGTGCGTGGAGTGTGTGTGTACTTGGGAAGTGAGTGATGAAGCAAGAGAGAGAGAGCGGCGACGACGGTAGCAGCGAGTAATGTTATCGAATCCGGCCCAAGCAGGAAAAGTTAAAGTGTAAAAAGTGAGATTTCCATGTCTTTTATATAATAAAGCAGGTTTAAGTGATATATAAATTCTGTGAAAGTATCAAAACGCTCAATCCACAGATAAATACACACAGCCCGTATTCAGACACTGTACGCTTGAAACAAGCTGGAGGAATTTCTGTCCATTTGTGATGTCACAAATCTACAATATTTAGACAATTTCACAGTTTTAAACATAAACATTCTAAATGTGTCCCAGTTTACTTCCTGTTGCAGAGTATGTGAATGACATCAGCTGACAGGGAGTGGACATGGACCCAAGTTGTTGCCGAGCAATGCAATTCCGTTGCTGTTCTGTTGAAATGCGCTAAAACGGAGCGTTTCTGATAGAGGGTAAATACAGGTATATTCAGACAGATAGTATGAGAAAAATAGTCTTGTTTGAACATTTTGAACAGCATGTAAACATGTTCTAGTAGAAACCCAGAATACAAGTATGAACCTAAGGATGAGCATGATATGTCCCATTTAACACAGTTTGGTTTGTCCATTCTAGGCTACTGTAGAAACATGGCGGTGCAACATGGTGGACTCAGTGAAGAGGACCCGCTCCCTATGTAGATATAAACGGCTAATTTTAAGCTAATGAAAACGTGAACATGATTCTTATTTCCAGGTGATTGTACACTAAATCAAACAATAACTAAATAATAATATAATAATATAAACTTATTTATATTATATTCTACTTCTGCCAATAGATCTCCCTAAATGTTACACACCGGTCCTTTAAGGGAGTCTTGGGACTGTGATTCCTTGTCATTCTGAAAATATTATGCTTGCATAATAAATGGTTGCAAATACACGTTTTGATGAAATTTCACTGTATTTTGGCAAAACAGCATTTCTCAGAGGGACCCCTACTGGTTCCAGATGGTTCTAGGTGGTTGGCAGGACGCACCGTGTGTACAAGTGGTACAATTGGGTTACAACTGCATAGCCTCTAGTATCCATACAACACATCAGTGAATCATTCACTACAAACCAGTATTGTGATTAAAACATGCATCACTGCATCAGCAGCAATAATGTGCTATCATGTGTGCTGGTGATTATTGTTGATAGATGCTATTTTGTGTGGCGATGGGCTAAAACAACGGGGTTGCAGTGATCCACAGACATACACTGTACTCCTGTATCACAATACCATTATATCCTTTACATTATGTGACAAGTGCAACTTTTTTAAGCATCAATGGCAAACAATTTGTTTTTTCAGATGACATATCACTGCCTCGGCTGGTGTCAGTTTGTTTTAATCTGCAGCTGATGCTCTGACATGTTTTGTGATGTTCAGCTGCACTGATGCACGCCAGTTCCTATACTGGCTGGCTGGATGATAAAAAACATCAGTCTCACACTGCCAATATTTTGTTGTTGAACTGTGAGAGTGCCAAATGCTTAACCCTGTTGACACTGCTTTTCTGTTCGGATTAGTTGTTGTAGATCTCTATGCGCATATATAGCCCAACGTTATGATTTTCTAATACTGCTTTGCCTGTCACTTTGGGTCCTCTGAAATCCCACACCCTCTTAGGATTTAACTACTTGGTTAAATGCTTGATAAGTATTATTTAAAGGTCCCATATCGTGCTAATTTTCTGGTTACTTGTATTTTGTGTTTCTATTAGAGCACGTTTACATGCATCTAATGTTCAAAAAACTCTTTATTTTCCTCATACTGTCTGTCTGAATATACCTGTAGATACCTTCTGTCTGAAACGCTCCGTTTTAGTGCATTTCAAAGGAATTGAAACAGAATTGCGTCGCCTGGCAACAGTTTGGATCCATATTTACATCCTGTCAGCTGATGTCATTCACATACACTGCAACAGGAAATAAACTGGGACACATTTAGAATGTTTACATTTAAAACAGTGCAATGATCTATATAATTGTATATTTGTGACATCACAAATGAAATCCTAACATCTTGTTTCAAATGCACAATTTCTGAATACGGGCTGTGTGTATTTCTCCATGGACTGAGCGTTTTGATAGTTAACCAGTATTTATATATCACTTAAACCTTCTTTATAATATAAAAAACATGAAAACATCTCAGTTTTTACAATATGGGACCTTTAAAGCAAATTATTATGCTCACCTTTAATGCTTACCTGTTTTTCTCAGTGTCAAATAAACTAAATTACAGTTACCCACAGCAAGAAGCACTGCTGTATTCACTACGCACTACATTGAGCTATACTGACAAATAGAAACAATAAAGTAGCATTGCGACATTCATATATGCCTGTTATATACTCATATGGGAACGTCATATATAATGAACTTCTGTCGGAAAATCAGAATTGCAACATTGACGCTAACCTGAGTGTCATGGAAACAGCTCACAAATTGAAGTAAAGACGTATATTATTTGTACTTATACACTCCACGACACAAAAGGAACTTTATCATTAGTATTCCTGTGCCGCTCAAGCTGGAGAGCAAGGGTTTAGGATTCCATAAACAACATTTCTACTGTATTTGTTGAGACCTTCAACAATATAAAAGAAAATGTACAGTATGTGTCTATAGGAGTTTATATGGACCAAGACAGCAAAGAAACTGTTCCACACAGTTTCTCTCTCAACACAAGTGTGGAGCTCTGCAGCTGAGTCGGACTGACCTGACCTCTCCTGGATCTTCGGTAACCAGCACGTCCGTCTTACAGCTGGCGATGGGGTTGATTGACAGTTCCACCGGTGGCACCACAAAGCTCTTACTGACTGGCAGCCACAGTCCTTGGCCCAGACTGTAGAATGATCTGTGTTGGCACGACCGCAAGAAATAAAGTGTCTGTCAAACTGCTGTCACATTATAATATTTTGCACAGTATGTACATACATAAGCATGCAAAGATAGTATTGCAGGAATGAGCACAATGCAAAGTGGAGCACGTGGGTAGTGAGGGGCCTGACAGAAAGACAGCAAGATGTTGTCATTGTTGGCAGAGAGAGGCGAAGTCCCGCCCCTTTCGGTGGACAACTACGGGACCTTATTTCGGAAAAAATATGAACGGTAGTCAACGGCGAGAGACAAATATTGTTTTGATCCTGTTTGAATTGCGCCATGAATCACACATATGATGTTTGTCAATTTAAAACATAATGTGCCGAAAAACAACATGCCGATTATGAAAAAATTACAAAAAATCGGCCCGATTAATCAGTCGACCTCTAAACCAGGCGCGACCAAAGCGTCTAATTTGAAAAAAAAAAACACGCTGCGCCTCATTGTACCTTTGTGTTCTGTATTTAACAATAAACAAGTATTTAATGAGTATCTTTGTCATTTAAAAAGCGACAATATACTTAATAATAGCTTTACAATTAAGTGTACGAAGTAAATTAAGTAATTTGCAAAAGCAAAAAAAAAAAAAATTGCAACAATATTGCATATCACTCTGTTGAGCCAATCATTATCCTCGCAGGGGAAACTTTCTTCACCATTACAGCCCTATTGTCAAGGAAACTTGTTTAGCCTTCTAGTGAATAATTGCTGGCTTATATCATCAATCCCGTGTTGCAACCAATTCAACTGGTATTCGCATGTGGTGCGTCAACACAGTTGGAAATAGAATTGCACTTGGAAAAATACACTAGAAGTGGCTGTGATAGCCTGGCGTTTTTATTACTAATTTAAAAAAAAAAAAAGACTATTTCCCGTCTCTCTAATGTTCTCTGCAGCAGCATGATGCTTTTTGAGACATGTGCAGTGATGACCGTTGTTCAAGATGGTGTAAAAATAATTTTTGCTTTGCCAGAGATGTTTCTCCTGAGTGATGATGAATATCCTCGGGGGCGGGGTGGGGACACCCTGGGGGGGCCTAGGCTTGCC
The DNA here is from genome assembly GCA_916701655.1 of Sebastiscus albofasciatus. Taxonomy (NCBI): domain Eukaryota; kingdom Metazoa; phylum Chordata; class Actinopteri; order Perciformes; family Sebastidae; genus Sebastiscus; species Sebastiscus albofasciatus. The sequence goes on from CAKAOI010047885.1 coordinate 25,633, forward strand.
ACTTGGGAACAGCAAACACCTGGTTAGTCCTCACAAACAGCCCAGAACATGGCTGTGCTTTGCATCGCATGCTTTAAATGTATCTGAGCAGGTGGGCGACGATATCACAAATTCCCAGAAGTCTAGAAACCAAGCCTGATTGGAATTACATGTAATATCACATATCACAAAGAGCATTTGTTTCACCTTCGCAACATCATGTAAGTTTATCCGCTGTTAAATATTGCTGACATCCATCCTGTCGAGCGTGATTTTCTATGTACCGAACCTGATTACTGGAACACCGTGTTTTCCGGACTGACCTCCGCATTAAAAACCTTCAACTTGTACAAAACGCTGCTGCCGGTACATTAATTACAGTATAATCAGAGAATCTGAATGCATTGCACTCAGTCTGACCTACCCTCACAATCTGACAATTCAAACCACATCTGACTTCAAAATGTTCATTATTAACATTTAAATAATTGAATTGAATCCATTACTTTTCCATCCAACAGATCTTTCAAATGATTATTTTTACATTGCTCCTAGAGTCAAGAAAAAAGTGAGAGTCAGCACTGGTTTCCTACAAAGATCCCTATCTGTGAAAGGAATCCCTGTTAGGACTCTAACACTGTCCAACTAAAGAGCAATGCAGTCTTTTCTCCCATCCTCCTCTACACAGCACTGATACAGTATAGACTCCTTCCAACAGAAACCCAGTGATGGTTTACACGTGGTTGCTGCATCTTTGCTCACTTTGTCTGCTATCTGTACGAGTGTGTGCATGGCTGAAAGCATATGTGGTCTTCAACTGTGTGTGTGTGTGTGTGTGTGTGTGTGTGTGTGTGTGTGTGTGTGTGTGTGTGCGTGTGTGTGTGTGTGTGTGTGAACAGTTGTCCTTTCATCCTTCTCCTCTCAAAAACTCGGAACAGACACAAAGTTCTTTAACCAAGCAGCAGATTTTGGTTGCCGCCTTTATGTGTGTGTGTTTGTGTGTGCCGGCGCCATCCGAGTCCCATCTCCAACATACTGTAGTGCTTTTAGAAACTGGCAGTGGCTGAGAGATGGAATGTGCTTTTGTGCAGAACAAAGATTATGGATTACCTCATTTCATAGAGTGGACACACGCCGAGAAGCTAACTCTGCAAGGTCGGCGTGAAGAGCAGCGAGATTACTGTGACAAAGGACCCTTACTGGAGGGCTAATGAGCGTGAAATCAAGGTAGATTTGACAAAATCAAAGGCTATACTTATATAACTCATTTTTAATTACAGAGCTTCAAGAGTAACTAAACCATAGATTTTTTGGCTGAGCTGCATCTACCCTGGAAATTCATAATAATGCCTCCAAGACATGAAAAAGGTATCAACATGGGCCGGGCTGGGAGGGGGTGGAGGGTGGGGGGGAGCCACAGTGTGCAGCCCAGAGGTGGTTTTGCAGCAAGGAAAGCAACAGTGCCGAACCACTCTGGCCACTCGCTAACAAATACTGAAACTAACTAACTAATGATGAATCAAACAACTATCTAAAACATAAAGTTGAACTAGGAGCTAAAGCTAACCTACAACTACTGTACTAAAATTGGAAACATATAACAACCTTACAAGTGTCTAAAATCACTAACCTACTAGACACTAAAAGCACAACTAACTATAACATTTACACTAAAATAATCTATGTTAACAGTACAATCTAACTACACAATCAATGTGATTCAACCCACTCTCCACTAATTCTCCACTCCACAGTCTGCAGAGTTGGGATATGTTGGTTTTATAGGAAGGGATAGGAGAGGGGGTTGGCTGTTGATGAAAGCTTGCATCATATAGAGCTCATCAGAGCTCAACAGTGAGGTTCCTGGAAGTGAAAATCCCATTCATATTCTGAATTGAGGATTTGAATATTAGCCACAATGTCGTAACCATCGAAGGTAGACTTGCAATGAGATTGTGAAACAATGGGATATATACTCCTGTAGAAGCCACAAGTCTGTATGATATCAACCTTGTTTTAAGAAAAACACGTCTTATTCTCGATGTCATGGACTACACTACCTACAATTCAAAGAGTAACAACGACTTCTCTGATTGGTGGAGCTCGCTGTTCCCATGGAAATGCGTATCGCACCCACGAATGGCTAGTGAGGGTACGCTCTTGTACGTGCTGCTCCGTGGTCTGCTCCCGGATTTCAAACCAGACGGACATGGCGGCCCGTTTGGAAACTTTCTCTTATAATCACAAAAAAACATTTTACCGAAATGTGTTTCTGAAAACATTTGAGGTGAGAAATAAGGCATGCGTTTGCTGAATTCTGTCTTCATTTTAGATCGACAACGGTTAGCTTAAAGGTTTCTATAGACGTTGAGTCGCCATTCACAATGATTTCTGACACAATATGTAGAATTCAAATACTTTGCGATAAAATGTCAAGATTTGGACCTGAGTCCATCACCAACACGACGAAATACACATATGCATTGGTTTTCAGCAGAGAAAAAGGGGTTTAGTGACTCTTTAATAAAACTGTATGAAGATTCAACCATCAACTTTATAAAGGTGTACAGACAGAAAAGGCGTGTTTGGGGCAACGAAGCAATGCATTACTGTGATTTACTCAGTAACTAACTAAACAATTACGTAGTTACTGGCCTGGTGATGTACTACTTGCAGTATACATCCGATACATTTGGCTTCAACTGGTGATTATTTATTAAGATTATAATTTATATGAATACAAAAAAATAAGTTAATACACATTATTAGTTATTGCTGTAGATATCTTTGTTGTCATTTTTAATAACGTTCCATGAAAAAGTCTCTATCAAGAGGGTATTCGTGAACGAGCATTCTCCATATAGTGCCCGATTACCAACTCGTAGAACAAATCCATAACATGGTGCATAGATTATGTGTTGGAAGAGCCTTACACTCATCATCCACACGATCAAGTATTTTGTTTGTATAAAAAAAAACTTTCTCTGAAAGCACATGTGGTGAACTAGGTCAGGTTGATCTGCACTATTTAAATGGGAAAAGAAATACGACAAAATACAGTGATACTGAATGGGCCCTTTGAGCCTTGCACATCTTGAAACATGTCAGACACAATGACCCCATCAAGAATGAGAAGTGTAACAAAAATGGCAGTAAAAGCATTCGAAAGGAGTCCATCCAGGACGGCCCCCCTGGGCTATCTCTCCACACAGGAGCCCCTGGGTAAGACTTCACCCCGGCCCGAGGTGAATCTGTGTGTCCATCCAACTGTGTGTCTACGTGTATCTGCTCATCTGTATGCTCCGTCACACACATGCACACTCACACACACACCACCATCATCCCATTGTGTGTCCACGGAGTCACAGATGGCCAGCAGAAGTCATGCACTCAGGAGATGCACCAGAAGCGAAAGACTCACCTGAAGATCCTCTCTGGGGCCTGCTCCCCTGTCACTAGGTCGTAGCCTTTCTCCAGGTTAGCGTATGGCCAAGGACTTGAGGACAGAGAGGAAGGGAACACCGAATTAAAGACAGAAATAAATGCACATTTCTATGTAATGTAACAACTTTCAGAATTAAAATGACATTTAAATGTGTTTATGTAATCAGTAGGGCTGTCAAAGTTAACGTGATGATGACGCGTTAACGCAACTTGTGATTGTAGCGGGCTCAGTTCTAAAGCCAGAGTGAAGAAAATGGTATCATATGAAACTAGAAAACCTAAGGTATCCATTGGTACCAACAATGTCATACTAGAGTATTGGAAAGGAGGCTAAATAACTCTCTAAACTCACGCTAAATTTTTGCCAGGAAAAGTTGGCATAGCCATTTTCAAAGGGGTCCCTTGACCTCTGACCTCCAGATATGTGAATGAAAATGGGTTCTATGGGTACCCACGAGTCTCCCCTTTACAGACATGCCCACTTTATGATAATCACATGCAGTTTGGGTCAAGTCATAGTCAAGTCAGCACACTGACACACTGACAGCTGTTGTTGCCTGTTGGGCTGCAGTTTGCCATGTTATGATTTGAGCATATTTTTTGTATGCTAAATGCAGTACCTGTGAGGGTTTCTGGACAATATTTGGCATTGTTTTGATTTGTTAATTGATTTCCATTAATAAATGTGTACATACATTTGCATAAAGCAGCATATTTGCCCACTTCCATAAACAAATTTGCAATTAATTGCGATTAAATATCGTAATTGATTGACAGCCCTAGTAATCAGTGTAAAGAAGGATGTTTTTTGTTTTTTTTCATTCATAAAGTATTCCACACCATTTATAAAATACAATACAAGGTCAAAACTAACATCGTTTTCTCTGTTTTCATATGGGTATGAATACCCTCTCTGTCAGCTGTTACTCCCACAAAACTGTGAATGGAAATGTGATCTGCGACTGGCCTGAATCCAGCAGATGACAGGTGGAGATGAATAACAATGTGGGACCTTTTAAATGAATCAATGATTGGGCGAGCCAGCTAATTGTCAAACAAGGTCAGAGTCACACAGAGGGCTCATTTGCCTTATCTTTCCATCATGTCAATTTCTACTATTTGTCTTTTTTTTAATGTTGTTCTCCATTGATCTGTCTCTTTCAATCTCTTCCCTCCCCTGCTGTTTTCTTTCATTGCACACCATAACTCCCCTCCTACCTTCTCCTCCTTCTATCTGTACTTCTGATTACCTCTTCAAAGTCTACTTCCTCAAGTTAAAAGACCGTGCAGGTACATTTGCATGTTTTAGCCCATTAACTGCAAATTGCTTATATTTTACATTACTGGTGACCATTTTTGAAAGCGTACAGTACGCCGTTAGATTGATTTTCCACCTTGCTTTTCATTCATTTTAATACTCCGGAGATCAACTTGCAGAGACGTGAAACTTTCTCCGGATAGCTAATCCATCACGGGCGAAACAATTCACCTTTTATTTTATGTAAAGTTAATATTGTACGCTAATGCAGCTGGGAGTAGGGACTCGCCGTGAGGTCATTTAAGTACGAGTGAGTTTTTTAGATATGAGCGGATGGAGCAGACAGGACTTACCCTTCGTTCCGACCCCAGTCGCTGCGAACGCAGAGGTGTTTATGGACAGGATCGGGGGAATAACCCTCATGACAGCTGCATTCTCCTGCGACAAAGAGAAAACAAGAAGGGGGTACATTGGTGGATATTTATTCATCGTCAGTAGCTGAATAAATTACCGTGGAAGTGACCCTGGCCTGCTCATTCATTAGAGGTGTATCAAATAAGCCGCTGCCATGCTACCTCATTTTCCAGCTAAATTTCTCCAGCGAACAGAACTGGAGTAGATTGACAGTGACACCAGCAGCATCAGCTGGGCTATTTCCTGGTATCAATCATTCTCCTGGATTGTTCATCATCGAGTCATCAAGACGAACTTGCATGTTTCCACTATTGATTTTTCCTCCCAGAATACTATGGACATAAGCTTCATTGGCTAACTTAAAGGGACTGCATGTAAGTTTTTACATGTATAAACTGTCAATCAATTAAAATATTTAATCACGATTAATCACAAATTAATCACACATTTTTTATCTGTTCAAAATGTACCTTAAAGAGAGATTTGTCAAGTATTTATTACTCTAATCAACATGTAGTTGACAAATATGCTGCTTTATGCAAATGTTTGCATATGTATTATTGGAAATCAATTAATAACACAAAACAATGACAGATATTGTCCAGAAACCCTCACAGGTACTGCATTTAGCATAAAAAATATGCTCAAATCACAACATGGCAAACTGCAGCCCAAAAGGCAACAACAGCTGTCAGTGTGTCAGTGTACTGACACGAACTCCACAGAAGCTCAAACAAAAACAAAGTTGTATCTGGTGAAGCCCGTCTTGCAAAACATGAAATGTGACCGACGTTGTGGCCAGGCCTTTGATTCACGGAGGGACCTTCGTTTGGTTTTGGGTATCAAAACAGACCCCGAGCTGGCACAATTCCTATTGGACAGGTAAGCTAACATTACTGCCAAGCATGTTAAATATAGAGTGATATTGTGGTTTTAGCTGGCTAATGTTGCTAACATGAATCAACATGATGCCTGTCAATCATGCTCAGTCTCATATGTATGTCACTGTTAACAAGCAATTTCTGATTCTTACATCTAGCCCCTTTAAGGACCTGTTAGATGATGCTTAAATATTATGGCTGCATAAATTTTGTCATGTGTAAAGGCTTACCAACAGAGGCGAGAACTCAAGTAAGAAAACAGTGTCATAAACATTTGCTTATTTGCACGCACACCGGTACTCCCTGGGATCAGGGGCATGGATTCTGTTGGCTAGAATCTGCCAAAAAGTGACTTGGTTTCTGTTTGCTCCCAGTAATCCCCATAAGTCTTTATCATCCTGACTGAGGTATTTTTGTCCTTGAGCGTTTTGTGTGTCCCGGCACTAGATCTCCGCTCAGCTCGGCTCAGTTGGCTGGACAGCTCCCACTGCAGAACGAGCAGAGACACTCAGACGGCAGCACAGCGGCTTTGTTTTGACATGGGAGGCTGCCAATCGTGCGGCTCGGGTCAGTTTGAACCTCTCTGGTTGCCGGGGCGGCTGTCTCACCAGCGAGCCATTCAGTTTAAAACCACCCATTGCCTTTGTATGTCATAATACATCCTTTGATTGGATATCAACAGTGCCTAGCGGGTAGTGGAATGTATGTGTGTGTGTGGACTGAATTTCTGGGAATGTGGTGTATTTCTTCCTTAGATACGGAGCTTCAAGTGAAACACTGAATCAACAGAAGGGCATGGTGGATCTTACTCCTATATGTATAGGCCTAGCATGCAACTATACATGTAAAACTTGGTGTTCAAAAAATACAATTGAAATACTAAAATCAAGCACTGTGAAAAATGGAATGTGATCCATGTGTGTAATGGGACCATAGACAAGAAGTAGATGTAGTCACCATGACCATTGATTTGCGGACTTTCATTTTGAAGCAATTGGGCAATTTCGGCCATCGCCATCTTGGTTTTTTTGCAACCAGAAGTGACACGAGAGGGCGGAGCTAAGTACAACCGAATGCTGAAAAAGACATTTTTTGGCGACCAAAAACGTTACAATTAACTTTCATTAACAGAAAACACACAAGGGGTTAAGTTCTATAACGAAAATGCGGACAACATCCAGACCGGACAACGCTGTGGTAGCGACCTGTCAATCACAAGGTAGCCACGTCCTAAAGCGTACCGAGCTTTATGGTCTATTTGACTCTAAATGGGACCATCATTTACTAAATGAGCATCATGCTGTATTGAAGAAGGAGGTTAAATAAATCAAGTGAGAAGTAGGCTCGTTTTCTCATAGACTTTTATACAATCAGACTTCTTTTTGTAACCAGACTCGTCGCCCCCTGCTGGCTGTTAGAAAGAATGCAAGTTTAAGGAGCTTTTGCATTGACTTCACTTCTCAGACCCGGATGTTTCCCGCTGAGTGTGATCCTCAAATAAAACAGAAATAGTCCAGCCAATACATCTCGTTCTTCATCTGGTGAATTATATATAAAAATATAATAATTATAAGTTTCAACAGGCATTCCCATTTATCAGAATGATAAATAACAAAACCAATGGATAATATATTTGGTTTATTTCATGTGGGTCAGTATTTAATAATAAAGATAGAAATGCTTTATAGTGTCATCATGTGTGTTAAATAAAATATTCAGAATACACCGCGTAGGTAAAGCCTTTTAAGTGGTTGGATGCATTTGTGAAATCTTAAGTCACTGATAGCTTTACCAACTTTTCTATTAGCCGCGTTCCCGAAATAAATGCCGCCGACCACTTCCTGTTGACCTATATGGAGGCATAACACTGGAAAAACGTGTAATGGCCACCCAGGCAACACCATTCACATTTTATCACCTAGTGTTTAATAATTTACTGGTTGAGTTTATAGGCTTAAGACTCACTCACAGAGTGATGCACCACCAGCATTCAGCCATGGAGAAGCAACAAACTGTTTTTTTTTTATTTGCTCGTAGCTATTTCATGTGCCCTCGCTAAATGAGGGAGCAAAAGCTTTTTGAAAAGGCTCCCTATTTAAAATGTGGACGTGAGTAAACATCAACAACTTTCAAATAGGCATTTCAAAAAGAAGATGAATGAGAGCGTATAGAGATTGCGGGATAATAGTTGACTCCATGATGAGAACTTATTTTCATCACTCGATCAAAGAACTTTTTATTTTACGTTCCTCCATGGCAGAATCAGAGTCTGAGACAAATAAAAAGTAATACTGTAGTAAACCAAGTCATGGGTCACTTTGTTGTTTCCTCTAAATTGCCCTTATTAAAGGACAACATTGTTTGTCAGTACCTTCCAAAGCAGTCCAAACACTGTTTCAAAAATAAAACAGTTTTCTGACCTGAGGGAAAGATCATGGTTTGGATTAAAATTACTTCCTTGAGCCCTTTTTTTTCTTCATGGTTACAATAATAACCTCTTGGTTGAGGTTAGGAAATGACTGCAGCCATGGGTGATGGAATCCAACTTTCACGGTCGGTTTGAAACTGAAACAAGCAGTGGTGTCCTGTGTTAACCCAACTGTGCCCAAAGTTTGCAGTCTGAAGTTTGGTACTTTGGGCAAGTATCTGACAGTATAACTTTTTTATTGTTTAGGTCACATGAAAAATCACAATTTTGTTAATAGTCAAAGCCAGTATTTTTTAAATGACTTGTGATTGGTCAAAGTCTTCTGTCACAGGCAAGATTTTTTAAAGGTCCCATATGTAAAAAGTGAGATTTTCATGTCGTTTATATTATAAAGCAGGTTTAAGTGATATATAAATACTGTGAAAGTATCAAAACACTCAATCCATGGAGAAATACACACAGAACGTATTCAGAAACTGTGCGTTTGAAACAAGCCGTTAGATTTCTGTCCATTTATGATGTCACAAATCTACAATATATTGTTTTAAACGTAAAATATACTAAATGGGTCCCAGTTTATTTTACTGTTGCAGTGTATGTGAATGACATCAGCTGACAGGAAGTAAACATGGACCCAAGCTGTTTCCTAGCAATGCAATTCCGTTGCCATTCCGTTGAAATGCGCTTAAACGGAGCGTTTCAGACAGAGCGTAGATACAGGTGTATTCAGACTGACAGGAGGAGAAAAATAACGTGTTTTTTGAACATTAAAGCATGTAAACATGTTCTAGTAGAAACGCAATTTACAAACATGAACCTGAAAATGAACATGATATGTCCCCTTTAAAGCCTGAAAACAGAGCCGTGAGGAGGTGCAAAAGTCTAGTTATCTCTCAGAACACTTGAATTACAATATGTTGAGAGGTTATTATGGATTTTTTTGTCCAATGATGCCAGAAAATTGTTTTCTACTGAAACTTTAAATGTTTCCATATGATTTCTTTTTATGCTGCATATGTCTGCATAGCTCTGATATTCAACTTGTTATGAGCTCATAGATAAAAAAAAATATACTTGATTGTGCTAGTTGTAGTTTCTGAGATACGGCCATTTTCTTATCATACTATATCTAGTATTTGGGCACATGGGGCAACTGTTTTTTTCCTAAAATATAATGAAATCTTTTGCAAAAAACAGTATAATCATGTGCCCAAATACTAGAAATAGTATGATAAGAAAAACACACTTCTTGGTTGACCGATTTTGAAAATTTCTTCACAAATAAGCAAGCCCAGGGAACACTTAAAAAAAAAAAATCAAAAAAATTCAATAGCGGGAACAAATGGGTTAAAGTTCAACATTTTTTTTCACCCATCCATCCACCACTCCCTCTGCAGACTGTGTGGCTCTATAACAACGTCACACTACTTCCTGTGTTGCTGCTGAGAGAAAAAAAAAGAGTCATAATTCCTACGGCAGCTAGGGGGCTTTGTCACTTGAATGTAAACATACTGCATTCTGGGGGCATTCGCTGAAACTGAGACTGATGCTGTCATTTTTTTGGGGGTGGAAGACAGCCTCCTTTAATTTCATACTTCCAGGCACACAAACATGCATTCTGTTCATGTTTAAAACACACATAAGCACACATACACACACACACACACCTCCATTCCCCACTGCTACTCCTTGCAAACACATTTAACCCAGTTAAAGTTAATTCTTCCTGACTGCCAGAGGCGCTGCTTAATAAAATCCATCCTGCACATGTGCAGTCAGGTCACATGTTCCATGCTGGAGAGGTAGTAGGGAGGAAAGTTTCTCTCTTTTCTCTTTCCTTTTTTTCGGTCTTACAGAGACTAAAATTGGCATTTTCATTAGTAGTCTGTAGGCTAACAATAGTAGCCCAACCTGAGATTTTTTTTTCTTTACTTATACTATGGGAAAGATTTACATAGCAAACTCTGATTTGACGGTGAAAATGCTCGACTGCACTTGTGATTAATTGGAGAGGGGAGACGGGGAGCAGGCTGCATCCTAGGAGCACCGCTGACAAGTGACTGTGCCTTCTGCTGACAACTGCTCCACTCGGCTTGTGCTTGGTTCAAGAGGGAACATCTAATAGGACACATCCACGCCAAACAGAAAGCTACTCAGTACCTAAATTAAGTGTTTCTTTGCTGAATGAACTGCTAGCAAAGCAAGAATGTAAGTGACAGTGACGGAGCTGAATACTAGACTTGCATTATATCATGTGATCCGTCCCCTTGATGCCTCAAACACATTTGGACACACAGTAATGGATGTTTTCAATGTCTACATTAAACTGAATTGTTTATCCAACAAAATGTTTTTTGTTATACAGAGATGTCATGAATTTATACTGATATCATTACCATCATGGTTATGTTTTCTATCATGTCCCCAGCCTCAACAGATCCTCACACTAACTGGAACATTTTGACATGAAAACTGATCTAAAACACGATAATTAAATGTTACTTTTACCTTAAGGGCGTATTCACACCTGCCTTATTTAGTTCGGTTGAATCGAACCCTGGAGCGTTCGTTTTTGGTCCGCTTGTAAATGCTGCCGTGTGAACACAAACCAAACTTGAGGCAACATGCGACATTGTAACAATTTGGTCCCTGTTTGGGACCAGAGCAAACAAACTACGGGTGTGAAAAATCCATCTTCATGTGTATCTACTGTGTGTTAGCAAACACATCAGTTGGGATTATCTTACTCACAATGGCCTATAGGTCTGCCCCAAGGTGATGTAGCAAAAAGGTAGCGAGTGTTTGCTTTTAGAGTCAGAGCAGTGGAAAATTCTGGGGTCTAAAAAAGTGAAGCCAATGCAAAGGTGTCTTAAACTTGCATTATTTCTAATGACCAGCAGGGGGCGACTCCTCTGGTTGCAAAAAGAAGTCTAATTGTATAGAAGTCTATGAGAAAATAACCCTACTTATCACTTATTACATCAGTAAACATTGTAAACATCACATAACTAAACAGCATAACTCTACTTCAATACAGCATGATGCTCATTTAGTAAATTAAGGTCCCATTTAGAGTCAAACAGACCATAAAGCAGGGGATGCTTTAGGGCGTGGCTACCTTGTGATTAACAGGTCGCTACCACGGCGTTGTCCGGTCTGGCAGTTGTCCGTGCAGTTCACAAACCAATGGGTGACTTCGCGTTGACTACGTCCACTAATTATATATAGTCTATGGGTCAGAGGTGAAGCCTATCATTTTTTTGCCAGTAAATCAGAGTAAAACATGAAAATGTTCTTCCTTTCACATGTATTATATACATAAAGTTAAAAGTCCAGATTCTGCATATACTGTATATCAGAAGAAAATGGGAATAGCTTGTACACATGAATGTAAACTTTTTTTTACTGTATGATCTTTGTTTTTGTGACTCAAAATCAGTATTCTAACAGCAGAGGGAATGTTTCTCAGCTCATTTGGATGAAAACTGATGACATATTCCTGTAAATATTTATTCATATTTGAGTGTGCGCAAGTGATTATCTCACTACAAACAAATAGATGTTATGTTTTGCCTTGATTCAGGTCCTCGCTTAGAAGAGTTTTGAATCATCGTATTGGATGCTGATATAACAGAAGGAAACAAACTTTTTGTCAAAACTGGAAAACACGGTGATCTGTTAGTTTTGGCTTTGATCGCGAGCAGAAAGCGAACCTGTCCCCTCTTGTTTCGTCTTGCCTCCTGTGATGCTGCGGTAGTGTCAAATGGTCAACATATCTCTCTAGCTTGAAAATATACAATTCTATATCTGAATATTAATACTCCAATGCAACTCTGCAAAACAAAAACCGGCATCTTATTCACAATGACAGATTGCGTTCATCACCTGAATTAGATATTGGAGAAGATGGTCTTTGTGCTGTTTAGCATTGGACTCTCCTCTATAAATGAGGGGAGTCCAATTCTAAACAGCACAAAATCCAATTCTAAGTTGGTCTTTGTGCTGTTTAGAATTGGACTCTCCTCATTTATAGACGCCACACAATGTAATTAACAATACTAGGAACTGTATTAAATAGCAGACAAGAGTGATCGCACTCAATTAAGAGTTGATAATTGATTTAGATAGGTAGCTTATACATAAGTACATACTGTATATATTGTACGGGATGTGTGCAGGCCTGGAGGCTGCTGAGGGACACGTTCGCTAAGTCTTTTCCACCTTGTCTAAGATGAGGTGCACCGGCACGGAAGCGCGGTGTAATCTGAGACACACCTCGCAAGCAATCAGTGAAATGTGTCTCTTCCCTTTATGCAAATGCCTTCAAGGGAGGATCAGGCAATTAACGGGAAGAGATATGTCTGCTTGATTACACATACCGCCGGATTAACTAACCTTTAGACAACTTGCAAGAATGAGTTTTGTGTTCTCTGCCTCTAAAAACCCCGGTTCAGATATAGTGCAGGCATATATATAAAAAAAGGGAGGCTGTGGTTGAGAAGAGAGACTTAAAACTGACTGCAGTTCTTCTTTAGAGAGCTCAAAGGCAGCAGACAAAAAGGTGAGTGTAGCACAAAAAATAGTGGGAAGAGGAGGAGTTGTGCTGAATTAGTTAATAAAAAAAAACACAAGGCCTCTTAAAAAGATAAAGCCGGCAGTAAAACGCGCCACACGAGGAGGGGATGGGGAGTTGGGATTGTGCGGTCATTAAACTTGAACTTCACTGCTAATGCGCTATGGCAACTGCACTCCTTTTAGCATTTACAGTGTGCATTTTGGCGGGAGGTAAGTTGGGATTCTAGGGAGACATGAGCCATGTCAGTGCCATCCATCTGCTATGTTATGGGTTTGGAACAGTTGCTGATGTGGTGGCTCATTGATTTATTTATTTATTTATTCTTTTAAACATTTTAAGAATCCATGTAATGTCTCCAGTCTAGCAGTAATTTTGCATACTTCTTGCTATGATGACGATGAGTCGCAACTTCTCATGTTTTAGAATCTCATTACTCTATTTACTGAAGTGAAGAAGCAACTCTATGCCAAAGTGCAGCATCTGAGTGGCATTCGCTAAGGAAGGAGAGGCTTCAATGTTTAGGGAGGTGAGCCACGCTAGATTAGACTGTTGTCAGGCTATTAAATAGGCGTTATCAGTCGCTATAAGCACCATAGATGTATAAATAGGGGCCTACTACACCCACTAGTAGTTTTTTGTCATCCATTGACATGGTAGATATACAGCGCTTTTCTCGTCGTCTGATCTCTCAACGCGCTTTGCACTACATGTAACAACAACATGTAACAACAACATGACAGCAACCTCTAACAACCGTGGTAATTATGACAGGAGCAGAAGCGGAAGTCAGGCGCTGTAGTCGACTACGTGAAACTCCATATGGGGAAGAGGTCGGGGCTGATGGGGCACACAACACAGGATTTTCACCAAGGAGGCTAGGGTTCGCATCCTGTGTGAAACCAACAAGGTCCAGTCGTCTTTGTGTTCACAAGCGTTAAGTTTCACTTTCACTTTTGAAACATAGTTATTTTAAGCCAAAACATGATGTGTTTCCTTAAACTTAAGTGGTTTTGTTGCCCGAACCTAAAGAAACCTTTTTGTTTGTGTTGAAAAAGTAGCGTTTCATTCAGTTTTACAACATGTTAGAATGTGTTCTTTTCAGCTTTCGTTTTCACTTTTACAACGTAGTAGACCAGCACCTTCTCATCCCAACTCGTCACTCGCACTTTTTTAATGTATTTAGTGTTGCCACAGATGGGTTTACATTGCAGTTAATAGAATATTTCATACCGGCGCTAAAGAATGCAGTGTGTGGCAGTACCGAATGCCGACGGCCATGATAAAGCCTCGGTATTTAACGCCCCGGGAATGAGAAAAGGCTGAGTAGCCGTAAAGGCCCCTATTGACCCATATCTATGGTGCTTAGAACGATCAATAACACCTATTTAATGGCCTGATAACAGTCAAATCGGGTGCAAGAAAGAACTGGATCTGGAGATAGATGCATTAAAGGACTATGCAACTCGGAAAAACTAGAACTCAACCTGAAGGACCCACTTGAGACACCATCATTTGGGTTAGTTGCAATGGAATTGAAAATCTCTCTCTCTTGACCGACACTCGCTAACATTAAGCAACAACCTAAGCAGTTATTCCATTAAGCAGTTCGCTACATTTATAAGACATTTTAGTTTTAAAAAAATATCTTAAAAATACATAATTCCCCGATGCTTTGCCCGGCGGGGAGTCATCTCAGACCCGCCAGTTTGCAATATACTGGTGGAATCCCTGAATATGACATAATTGAATATTGCTCTGTTATCATGGACACGTGAGGACCATTATCATGTTAAATCAATATACTGTCTAACGATAATATCATTATATCGCCCCGAGCCTAATCACGGGCATGGGATAGTGTGATTTTGTTGTTTGTGACCATGATGACATGTTTGTGTAGCATATTTAAAAAAGGGTCACAACTGTGTTAAACACTCTAAAACGGAGGTTTGATTTGTTTTTCTTTCACATATATCTGCAAAAACACCTCTCCATGCACCAGTACCTGAAGGGCCACAATGAATTCATGCATCATTGTTAAGTTTCACATTTAATTGTCAGTTCATCTGATTAAATTCAACATTGTTTTCTTTTGAATTTCAATAAATTTAAACAATAAGTACTTGATAACAAGTGCAATGATAGATCTCCTTACAGTAATGGCTGTCTCCCTAACTAGATGGCTATATTTAGATGACTTAATCTTCTTCAGGACCTCTTTGTCACTGACGGAGCCTGCACAAAGAGCTGAGACAAAGGTTATTGCCCCATGAGGAACCATTCCAATAAACCCTGTGAAGCTGCAGGGGGATTTATAGGTAGAAAACACCTCACTCTGAAGGAGAAGGAGAGTTTGGTGTTTTGAAAGGCAGTTCATGTGCAGGCCAACACCACTTGTGTATCAGAGTAGTTCTGAAAAAAAACATCTGGCAGGCGAGCCTTTACTGCTTCCTCAGACATCCAATTGCCCACAGCTCCCGAGTACAAAGTAAAGAAAGTTAGTCTATGTTGTGATGATGCAGCTCGCTGTCGGCTGGTGAACTTTGCATCTGTGGGCCACACTTTTTTATGAATCAAACCCAACAAAAGATAAGTCAAACATAATTCATCAATGGGTTGCAGGGACTGTACAACGAATAAGCTACAGGACATTTTATACCCAGTTATTTTCTTGTTACCCAGAGAGACCATAACTGACTTCTAGTTAATGTTAAAATATCTATTTTGTAATGATCAAGGCTGCATTAGTTCACCTGAGTTATTTACTTTGTACACTGCTGATTGCACCACCAGTGTGTCCAATCAATTTCTTTCTTTCTTTTAAATATATTTTAAACTACTCCGATGATTACACCTTAATTTCTCTGCTGACTGACAGCGATGACCTCAGTTTGCACCAGTGTAATGTTGACTGGCTAATTGAATGGTGTGACAAACATGCTCTCATCATTAACACTAGTAAGACAGAAGAAATTATTTTTGGCCTTCCTCCTGTCTGTCATCTGCCTCCAATTACAATTCACAATGTAGAAATTAAACAGGTCTCTTCATACAAATTCCCGGGAGTCATGATAGATTCCACCCTATCATGGACCCTCACATTGAATTTACTTGTAAGAAGATACAGCAGCGCATTTATTTTCTTCGCAGACTCAGATCTTTTGGAGCCAGTAGCCAGATTATTTTTCTATTTTTCAGTTCAGTGATTCAGAGTGTCCTGTTGTACTGCAGTACAGCCAGGCTCAGTCGTATATCTGTAAAACTTAAAACTAAACTTTATAGCCAAATCAAAATGTGTGCGAAGATCATTGGCCAACCTGTGACACCCTCCTTTCAAGCAGCTCACAACAAGAGTATGCTCAGACTTGCCAGCAGCATCTCTTCTGATCCCTTCCATGTTTTAAATGGGGAATATCAACTTCTGCCCTCCAAGAGGCGATTTAGAGTCCCTACATTTAACCTGCATCAGGCTGAAGAACACTTTTGTTTACAATCTTGTTGCTAAATAATAATTAATGTGCTGCTAAGGAGATGTAAATCACAGATGGTAGTTTTTTAATGGGTTATGTATGGTTAATTGTGATGTGTTTTGGTTTTTGACTGATGTGTCTTATTTGTCTGTCTGTCCATGGTAACAGTATGTCTATTGCATGTGTACTTTTTTTCTCAAATTGAGCTGCCTATGAATGCTAAATGAATTTCAGTGCAAACTGACAATAAAGTTGTATCGTATCGTTATCGTATATTTACAACAACTGTCAAATTTAAACTTGCAGACTGACAAAAGCAGAAACCAGACTGATACAATGTTTACTGCGCTGAATTGCAGATATGATTGGATCAGAGTTGTAACGTTCATTAATACGACTATATTTTAGGGCAGTAAATAACCGTCTCTCAAGAGGACATACACCAAACTGTGTAATCAATGCCAACATCTATTAAAATCCAGCAAACAATGTTGAAGAAATTACATTTTAGCTCACTTTGCGTAAAACATCATGGTCTCGTATACGAAGTGGCAAAATCCTCCAAGATTTTGTTTGCCGTGCTACATTCTGGTGAACTGTCTGGGGGTAAAGTTCGACAAAAGGCCATAATGTGGCTTGTCGCACATGAGCCACAAAATGTTTTTTTTCCCAACAGAAATGACTGTTTTCACACAAAAATCCAAGTGGGCTGAGATTTTGGATGAACCTGGATGGATTTGGTTGTTCATGAAGCTGACGGATGGTGCGAGTGGTTCATGAACAACAGCTGGTTTCAGAGATAAAGTGAGCTGCATTTGGAAGGGAAGTTGTAGCGGAGTAGAAGAAATAGTGAAGCAGTAGTTTTGTAACTTGACCCGCAGAATGGTTTGTTACACAGAATCATCTGAGAACCCCGCTATTTTAAACTGTTTGGAAAAGTGTGGGCACTTTAAAAAAAAAAAAAA
This sequence comes from Sebastiscus albofasciatus, assembly GCA_916701655.1. NCBI lineage: Eukaryota > Metazoa > Chordata > Actinopteri > Perciformes > Sebastidae > Sebastiscus > Sebastiscus albofasciatus. The sequence goes on from CAKAOI010047885.1 coordinate 43,048, forward strand.
AATACTTGGCAGGTGATTGGATGAACCATCTGTCAATCAAACACGAAGAGCGAGAACATCGCCTCTGATGCCGTTCTTTGCTCTTCTTTCAATGAAGAAATACTCTCCAGTTCTGATATAACTGATGCTATTGCAGCATCTTCGCTAACCTCTTTAGATGCCACTGTTGTTGTTTGGAACGAACGGCCACCTCTCCATGTCGCGTCACACACACACCTAACCCCATAGCTGCCAGTAGCTCCTCACAGGATGCTGGTCGGCCTGTGGTCTGGTTTGCCGGACACAAACGCATTACTTGAAGCCTGACGAGATGGATATTCGTGTGATCTCATGACATTACGGGAATCCAGCTGCCGTGCAAGGTAAGTAGTTGCGATTTTGGTGATCGACATACATCCGTAAGGGGATCCTTATTTTTGGTTGAGTCCGTTTTTTCTTTTCCAAACCCCGGTCCATGGGTAAAGTTGTTTTTACTGAAAAAGCACCAGGACAGCCCTATTTTTCTGACGTCTACGTCCGGCATAGTTGGAGGCATGATTACGCAAACTCCTGTGCGATTAGTTATGGTAAAGTTGTCTCGGATTACCCTATGCACCTCTTCTACAGTTCTTTGCCTTCTGGAAATATGTGGAAACTGAGATTTCACTGGAAATGTGCACAGAGCCTGTTCAGCGACGCCAAAAGTTATGCTTGACTGATTACACCATGTTGTCGGCCTAATTTAGAGCTAATCACCTGTGATTGGAAATGGCCATTTGATGACAGCAATTATCTAACTGTGCTCACCCAGTCCCTCGCCCGTTACATTCCAGCCAGGTTCTTACACAGACACACAACCTGATAATGCACATGGGGATTGTACCCTCCGGTACAAACACCAATATTAGATTGCCAATAAAACTTGTCACCATTATGCCACCATTGTGTCCTCATTCTCCACCTCTTTCCTTTTTTTTCACTCTCTCACTGTAATCATCCTTCTGTTTCTAAATTAAAGTAGTTCAAGTGGCAATCACTTGAGAACACAAATCATTTCTCTTCACCTTTATAACAAACCTCATGTTACAAATGACATGTTTCATTATAATAATAATTTCTAGTATCTCACTGTGGCCGTGTTGATGATTTTCACATTTCAAGGTACGGGGACATAAAAGAGTTATTGTTGTTGTGATGCAAATTTACGCTTGTTATAAAATTTTTCAAGGAGGAGAAGCCATTCTGCCCAAGGGGGCCAAACATAAGTGTTTTCTCATAGGAGTGTGAGTGTGTATGCGCACATGCAAGTGTATGCGCTGAATGGACGGATAAAAGCAGGCGTATGCGTTAACACCCCAGCAGTTTCAGTTCCAATTAGGTGAGGCTGGAGGAGTCGAGGAGACATCGTTTCAAATGAGGAAAACAAAAGGCAGCTAAGGAGGCTCCCAGGTCTTTATCAGGTTAGTTATGATGATGGATGGAAAGGTTGCCGGCAATCTATTCCTTCGTTATTAGGGCGTATAACTATATGAGATAGGACGCACTGACTAATAATGTCATAACTCATGATAATAAAAGTGTTAACTTGAGTCATCGCGTTGTCACGGCTACATCATCGGTTCAGAGTGTTTCTTTTTAAAATTATAATCACCTGATATAATCACAATGTTATTATATGCACAGGTATGGATGAATTGTGGCCTCGTTTTATTATGTAAGGGATAATGTACAGCGAGCCGGTCATTGTTGTGAAATAAACCCCCAAGCTGTACATTATCCCGCTTATTACACGGCTACTTACTTAACAAATCAATAATTTCACACAAAAACGGTCCGCCAGAGTCCGACATTAGAACTGCGCCCATAGCAACGGTCTGTTATACATAGCAACGGTCTACTATAAAGAAATAACAGAGCGTAGAACGCCGTGATTGACCAATCAGAATTGAGTATTCAACAAAGCCATGTAATAAATATTAATATCACATACTATGAACTGTACGCATGTATGTGGATGTATCGTTCAACATACAAGTACTTTTGTGTGAATAAACAGTGGTATGTGTCTTTTCGGACGCCCTGAGCAGTAGTTTACGTTGTCACTTCCTGAAAGCCTCCTTGCCAGTTGGGAGACGTGTAACCCATGGCAACCAGTGCCAACCTCATGTGACCAAAACGACGATTTGTGAGAAACAAAGTTCTCTATTCTCTCAAAGTTCTTATACTTACAGTTAAATCGAAGCGTTACTGATGTCGCAGAGATGTTTGTCACTACCGCATTGCATTGTGGGATATTTACGCCGCCGTAATGTCCAGTGTTGCATACTGTAATATTTCACTGAAAATAGTATGCAATTTTACAAAATCTCACATACTGTTTTAGCATCGTAAATAGCATGTTAGTATGGAATTTCAGACGCAACCTGTATTTTCAATTCATATAGACATTTTATTACATTCTCAGTATCAGGCTGTTATCAGTTGCTACAGCTAGATCCCATGCAGCTATCAGGGAATAGAAACAGTTGCCTCATGCCATCCATCCGCTAACCTCCATGCCTGCAGTTGAGTCAGGGGGTGAAGGTGAAGGCAGGGAGGATTGATTATCCCGGCCCAGTGATACTGTGACTGGTAGTCAACAGTGGCAGTCAACCAGCGTGAAATTGGAGCAGGATGATATAGACAGTGTGAGATGACTTGGTGAAACGATACGCGTTTGTCATTATAGAGCACAAAGAAACATAAAAAAAAGTGTGACTGCTGGTGTATTTGTGTACATGTTTGGGGGGGAAAACTGATGTGAATGTGAATGGTACAGTGGTAGATGTCAGTAGATGCTATTCCACCCTTTCAATTGTCTGAACAGGGAGCAGTAGAAGGCCCTTTTTATTTCCTGTCATGTTTCTCGAGTACAACAGAATTATTTTAATTTAGAATCTCTTACACAACAACACCAGGACATGTCACCATGTCCAAGGCCGGTTTTTATTAGAATGATGAAAAAAATCATACCCACGGGAAGAAGGAATGCTGACAGTGCTGCAGCACACCCCAAACCAAGGTAGATGAGGTAGGCTATATTTGTATTTTTGCAAGATTTGTTTTGTTGTTGCTTGCAATATCTTTTTTTTTTAAGTTGCATTAGTTTCCTAATATTATATTCATGTATTTTGCTTTCCAATCATAACCTTCATTCAATGGCAAATGACAAAAAAATGCCCTTTAAAGCACTGGTTCCCAACCTGGGGGTCCTTAAAGCTTCAGGGAGGCCTTCTTGATTTTAAGGGGTGTAAGACAATTAAAAAAATAAATAACACAGTTGGCTTGTATCTCAGGATTTCATTCATTTCCACGTAGACTAAATTAAATTGTTATTTTTAAATTTTGGATTATAATTTAAGACATAACAGCATAAGGGCACAGTGAAGAACACTGAACACAAGCTATATTCACAGAGCCTTCCTCTCTCTGCTAAACAGCCTCGTCCTGCTTTAGAAAAGTACGCAGTTAAAACAACCAGAAAAGCTAAAAGAACAATGGCCAAGTGTCAGGGAGAGGATACAAACTGAATGTGTCAAAAAGAAGCCTATTAGGTATGAAGGATTGTTAAAAACAACAAAAAAACACCACATAATATAGACAGAAGATTGTACTATAAGTTCCTAAAAATAATAAGAAAACTCATCTCTGATGCAATATTCAGGAAATAATCTGCTCAAAACTCATCCAGTTCCTGCAGTTATTGGGTTCACTAAATTGTAGACTTTATCAGTTGTTCTTTACTGTTGTTATTATTATTATGCATCGAATACAATATGAAACATCTATAAATTATGTCAGTCAGTGGTCGTCAGTTTAATGGATGAGAGTAAAGGGGTTTTAAGGAAAAAAGGTTGGGTACCACTGCTTTAAAGGAACAGTGTTTAACATTTAGGTGGATCTAATGGCAGAAATGGAATATCATATTCATAACTATGTTTTCTTTAGTGTATAATCAGATGACAATAAGAATTGCTGTGTTTCTATTACCATAGAATGAGCCGTTTATGTCTACATAGGGGCGGGTCCTCTGTCACAGAGCCGGCCGCCATGTTTCTGCAGTAGACCAGAACGGACAAACCAAACACTGTGTTAACGTTTCCTATCTGGGCCGGAGTCGATAACGTTACTCGCTCCAGAGTTAACCCCCGCCACCACTCCCCATAGCTGCTGGGAAACAAGACACGGAAAACCTCTGTCGGTCTTGAGGAGCTGCAGCATTTATTTCTACACAAACTGCAACTTCCACTGAACATTCACTTGATGTTCTCAAAGCTTATCTAACTCTGTCTTTTGCTCCGCCAGCTCACTTGTTCACTCACAAACATTCACCACCACTCACTCTCTTACTTCACCACTCATTTCCTACGCAACTCTTACTACAACTGGCTCTAGAGAGGGACATTCGCATTTCTGCGTCGGCCACCGCAGTTCTCCCACATGCTCGGCGCACGGGGGAAAGTTTAAGTGTGTTGTAATCGACAACCCCAACGCTAGATGCCGTCAGATCTAACACTCTGCACCTTTAATGTCCATATTCCAACAAGTTACAACTATAGGTTTGATTTTGTGAAGCCAAAGCTGTGGTTGATTATGCTACACAGAATGTATACTTTTTTTAAACCTCCAACCTAAATTCAACCAATTCTCTTGCTAGTTGAGAGACGCCAATCATTGTAATGGATGTACAGTAAAGGATGAAAGGGTGATGATTACTTTGTGGCACCAGTATACACATATAGGCTTCGTCCGAAATCGCATACTATGCACTGCATACTCAGTATGTGTACCATCATTCAACTTTTGTATGAATAAACAGTAGCGTGTATCTTTTCGGACGCACTGAGCAGTGATTTAGATCTTCATGTCCTGAGAGCCTCCTTGCCAGTTTGAGACGTGTAACCATGGTAACCCCTGTCAACCAAAACAACGGTTTGTGAGAATCAAAGCCTGAATTAATTTTAAATATATATCATGACTAGCAAAGTGAAATCTTATACTTAAACTGAAATTACCCTGTCTGCCATCGTATGGTGTTGTTACTACCGCATTGCAATTGTGGGATATTTATGGGGCAGCATTGCATACTGCATACGGTATACTGTAATATTTCACCGGAAATAGTATGCAATTCGCATACTATTGCTTTCATACCAAGGTTTCGGATGTACTAAAATATCTCACATACTGTTTTTAGCGTCCTAAATCTCAAGTTAGTATGAAATTTCAGATGCAAGCATAAGCTTTTACAAGCATGTCTGTGTTTTCACCATTTTATAAAAGGGCAAACTGAACATTTTGTGAAGGTTCATCCAGGTCATGGTATCCGAGTAAGGGTTGAATCAGCAGCAACTGCTGAGAAGTGAAACGTCTTCAAGAACCAAGTACAGTTGCTGCTGATTCAGTGAAACGTCTTCAAGAATCTAAACCAAGTCCAGTTGCTGCTGATTCAACCTTACTCTGTGGACATTTTGTGGCAATTTAACACAATTTCTAGTTGTTAAACGGCAAGCGATGCGATATTTCAGCAGCCAGTTACATCCAAACACCACCGGTCCACATGTGTCCATGTCTATGGCAGCTTTATTTGTTTAAACAAGACTTGCCCGAGCAGGTGTTTTTCCTGCCACTTGTCAAAAGGTAAACTACCCGCTTTGACATTGCTTATTGTTGTGGCCAGAACTGCGGCATGCTTTAATGTCTCCGTGCACAGAGAGCAGTGCTTCCCAATGTGATTTACCCTTTGACATTTCACTACCAGGGGTTCACACTATTGTTGGAGCTGCAATAAATGTGCTTGGATGAAAGAGTTTGTTTCAGGTGTAGGTGT
>CAKAOI010047888.1:0-11298 GCA_916701655.1 Sebastiscus albofasciatus
GAGGATGGATGGATCAAACTACAGACCTAGAGCATTCAGAGGATGGATGGATCAAACTAGAGACCTAGAGCATTCAGAGGATGGATGGATCAGACTAGAGACCTAGAGCATTCAGAGGATGGATGGATCAAACTAGAGACCTAGAGCATTCAGAGGATGGATGGCTTTCCTAGCTAGATTGACAATAAGGGGGTTTCTGAGCAGTTTACACAACAGAAGTGCTCACCATCTAATCGCCAAAAAATGCAATTCTTGCAGAAATCTCCAAAATGTCAAAAGTTTCTGATCCCAAATCACAGCATGGCTTTTTCTACGGTGTTCCTCAAGGTCTTGGTGTCTTAATGTGGTATTTTGGAGGGATTATTGATCATTTTTATCAATTCTCCAGTGGTAAAAAATGGTTAAATTTAGCATCAAATCTGTGTAACAAATGGTATCAACCCAAAAATTGCCTCAACAACTTATGAGACATAATAAATCATGGAGATGACCATCATATACTTCTATCATAATGTTCTAAACCCTTATACACTTTCAAATTAATCTCCAGGTTCACAGTTTTCAGATGATGTACACCACTTCTATGTGACATCTACTGTTGACCTGCTATCTCCCCCTAAAGACCCCCTGGACCCTCCTAAAAAAGTCTAAAACTGGTCTATTGTGGGTCTCAGAGGGTTCATTAGTCAACTAATCAGTCGTTTGGGTCTTAGTCCACAAAGATTTCTTTAGTCAGTTAGTATTGTTTTATGCTTTTTTTCATGCTGGATGACTTATTTCCACATGAGCACATCTCTGATAAATATATATAGTCTACTAAAGTAGGTCTGTCGATTAAATCAACTAATCGATTGGTCAACAAAATCGGTATGTCGTGTTAGTCGACTGAGGATGTCTTTGGTCGAGGATTGCCCTATTCATTTCTGTACCTCAATGAAGGAACAATCCATAAATCATTCAGTGTAAATCATTAAATATTTTGCAATTAAAGTGCAGCAATGTGACTAAAGCCTTAGACTTAACATTCACTGTAAAATACATGAGATCAAGCATTCGATATGTGTAAACAAGCTTTTGAGATCCTGCAAGTGACAACTATGTATGTGAGGATGAGCAAAGACAAAGTTAGAGAGATGCTGTTAAGGTTTGTAAAAACTAAAACCTAAAACTACCTTTTATTATAACGCAAACATTCCTCTTGCTTTTTCATGTCCATACCTTTATAGAGCATGTTAATCAAACACATTTAGAGACAACATGTTGTCTCACTGAGAGCACAGAGAGACGCCGCACTAATTAGATCATTATGTATCTGTTGTAATCAGTTTCTGATCCTCATCTCTGCAGACATGGGGTGGTAGTGAGAACGGGAGTGTGTGTGTGTGTGTGTGTGTGTGTGTGTGTGTGTGTGTGTGTGTGTGTGTGTGTGTGTGTGTGTGTGTGTGTAGAAGGGGGGTGGTACACGGCTGAAAGCGGGACAAGGTTGGGGAAGCCAGTACGTAACACAAGCCAGGGGACACACAATGGAGCTGTGACCCCTACGGGTCAGCTAGAAGCAAGCAGTAAACAGGAAGGAAATGTGAGCCAACAGGTCGACGCTGACTGCTGGATGTGCTGCGGTGGGACGGCAGAACAAGATAATGTGACAGGCAGATTACCTGGACTCAAGGGCGGAGGGAGGGACGCTCTGTTTAGCTCTGTTTCTCTCCGGGACGGCACAGCTCTGACAGGCCAACGATGTCCGACGTATAGTCCTGCTGGGCTGAAAATGTGAGCAAAATGACAAACAACAGCAATATTGGAGGTGAACAACAACTATTGAACCATTAAATAGACGTTATCAGTCGCTAGAAGCACCATAGATGTGGGTCATTAGGGGCCCTCTTTAGGTTTAAGCAAAAACACTACAACTTCTTTACGTTTAGGCAACAAAACTACAACTTCTTTAGGTTTAGCAACAAAACTACAACTTCTTTAGGTTTAGCAACAAAACTACAACTTCTTTAGGTTTAGGCAACAAAACTACAACTTCTTTAGGTTTAGCAACAAAACTACAACTTCTTTAGGTTTAGGCAACAAAACTACAACTTCTTTAGGTTTAGGCAATGAGTTAGGCATTATCAGTTGCTATAAGCACCATAGATGTGGGTCATTAGGGGCCTACTACGCCGTATACGCTGTAAAAGTGAAAGTAAAACTTAAAGCAACATGTTTAGGCAACAAAACTACAACTTCTTTAGGTTTAGGCAAAAAAACAGTTAGGTTTAGGGAAAAACATCGTGTTTTGTGTTAATATAACTACGAACACAAAGATAACTACAGATTGTTGGTTTCACACGGGATGTGAACTCCAGTCTCCTGGGTGAAAACCTGTGTTTTGTGTCATAATCATCAAAATCATAATTACTACGGTCACTGTCGTGTTCTTTTATACCTTCTTTCAGTGATCTACCATGTGAATAGATGATAAAACCTACTAGTAGGTATAGTAGGTCCCTACTGACCCACATCTATGGGGCTTATAGCGACTGATAACACCTATTTAATAACCTGACAACAGTCTAATCGGCTGCATTTTCCTAAGCATAGTAGGGTAAATCCTATGTACTTAGGGACATTCAATTCGAAATAAATACATTTTGGGGTTAGGAAATGTTTCTTACACTATCATCTATTTTATACTGTCTATGATCAGTGAGAGTGTAATTTTATATTCTTAGCATTAAGGGAATAAAGAGAGGTGTTACAATGAAAATGTCAACAGTGCTGAATTCAGTAGTACAGGTCATAGTAGCAGTGGTAGTAGTAACAGTAGTAGCAGTAGTAGTCGTCACCGTGAAATGTCAGGATGCAGCATTAGGTAACAAACAAAGACCGACTATTCAAAGAAATAAAGTAAGCCGACGAACTTAACTTGTAACTTACATTTACTTAACTTTAACTTAGTTAACTTAAATTACACATTTTACAAGTAAAATTGGTTTTAAAGAGTTTAAAGAAATACCTGATGGCCCAGAACGCCACCCGCTCTGACTATATGATCTTTAATGAGGAATTTTCAATGTTTATTCATATTTTGGCAACTGAATACGTTGTTTTTTTAAAGGTGCTGCGGTTGTTTTTGAGCTGTATCAAATGTTTTTAAGGTGTGGGTACTTGTTGTTTTGTTGTTATTGTCATTATTGTCGTTTTATTGTTGTATTTTCCTTGTTTTTTTTACTTGTCATTTGTTTTTATTGTCATTAGCAGTTTAATTGTAGTTGTTTATCCTGTTTTTTTGTAGTTTGCTTTTTCTTCTTTAGTTTTTGTTAAATTGTTGACTTAGTTGTTGTTAGTATTTTCATTTGTTGTTTTATTTCTGTTGATTTTAGTTTTTTGTAGTCTTCTTGTTTTTCTTTTGTTAATTTTTGACTTGTTGTTATTATTGTCATTAGCAGTTTTATTGTTGTTGATTTTAACATTTTTTTGTAGTTTACTTGTTTTTCTTTTGTTTTTTTGTTAAATTTTTGGCTTGTTGTCATTTGTTGTTATTATTATTGTCATTATTTATTTAATTGCTGTTGATTTTCAGTGTTTTTTTTGTAGTTTGCTTGTTTTTCTCTTGTTTTATTAATTTTTGACTTGTTATTATTGTCATTTGCAGTTTTATTGTTGTTGATTTATTGTTTCTTTTAGTTTGTTTTTTTTGTGGTCATTTATTATTATTGTTATTCGTGTTTTTTATCGTTGTTGATCTATTGTTTTCTTTGTTTTTGTTTCAGTTGAAGTTTGTTTTTCCTTTTGTTTTTTTGTTCCTTTTTTTAAACTTTAACTACATATTTGTTTTTACATTGTGATGTAGTGTTTTTGTACGGACCCCAGGAAAAGTAGTTTCAACTCATGGGGATTCCAGGTAAATAAATAAATACCTTTTCTGTTGAAACATGTTGTACGGGTGCTACTGTCCCATGCAACGTGTCTGGATGGGCACTTTACGATGAACACATGGACTTAGCCCGCTTGTCTACTTGGCACTTCAATAATTGATGCCCTCGCTTCATTGTCACCAAAAACTCATATCAAGAAAGGAGTGTCAGGCTCACCTTACTGATTAAGTCTGTGTGAAACTTTAATGTGCACCCCATCTTCAAACTGATAACAAACTGAAGTGCTCAAGCAAACGAGGTAACGGGGAGTTGAACCACTTGGATGTCCGTCGTTCATCCAGCGTCTCGCTATGATCATATTTTGACTCGTTCCCGGTCTTTAGGAGCCTGGAGGTATCGGAGATGTTGCTACCTGATAGTCTGAACAGGGAGGAACGTCGTGAAAGATTTAACTGGCGTGTTAGGATGACTGAATGGGCTTTGTGAGCTCTGTGCAGGAACTCTATCCATAATGCAGGGGATGACAGCACTGCCTCTGTTCCCCAACAAGCATTAGTCCTGGGCCCCTGCTTATGATGTCTGCGTGCAGCTTCCCTTCATTAATGAATGATAGGCCATGCACATATCAATGGCGGCTCCTGATGCACACAGGGCGTTTGTGGAAGGTAATTTCTAGAAATCTATTTCCACTCTTCCTTGAGCCTATATTGTTTACACGGTCGCTAATTGAGGTTTTATTTATATACGTCGAGCCGTGTCTATTCACTAGACTAAATGCAAGTTTGCAAGTAAAAGCCACGCCCTGCTTAAACCCCTGAACAGCTGTTACATGTGCTGACTCACCCTCAGACTGAGTAATGGCTGTCATGGAGAGGTAGACGGGTACTTTGCAGACTTTTCCAAATGAGAAGGCACAATCAGATAAGATCCTGGACGAACTTATTGTGACTATAAAGAAGGCAAACTGTCGGGTTGGAGAGGACAGTTTGTGTCTAGGTGGTAAACACATTACAACATCTACACAACACAACACGTAAGTTTGGATTACATCCGTGGTGCATTCAGGAACTCAGACATGTCTGCGTCTAAAATGTAGTTTATGGTCATCAACAAACATTACAACTGTTAATGTCATGTTTTTCTTTTGCACTTCACCTTTTAATAGTATATTATACACAACAAATATATATAATCTCCTTAAAGCTGTACAAATAAATGTTCAACCAACAAGCCTCGAGTATCAACATCATCCTATCCCAGCACACCCGCAGACTAAATACTCCACCTGTACAGTGATGTCTACTTTAACTATGCATCTTAACTGTGATATTAATCATTAAAGTTAGTGAGATTCAATAACTACACTGAACCTGTGTACCTCATATAATTAATAAGGTGCGTTTAAAGCAAAACTTTGACCATTTGGGAGTATATCTTGGCTTTAACCCTCCTGTTGTCTTCCCGTCGACCATGCAACTTTTGTCTTCCCGGGTCAAAATTGACCCTGTCTGGTTTGACTGTTTATAAAGCATATAAACTATCACCCAATTCTGTGTTACACCTTTTTGGCCAACTTCATTCCTAATTAAATTATTAAGTTTTACACTTTTTTGGGGGGAAATTAAGTTTAATAAACCTAATTTCTATGAAATTATACCTATTTTTTTAGTCAATTTTTTGTCTGTATTTCAAAATGACAGAAAAACACTGTAAAAATTATACGTTTCATTTGTGATTTTAATGTAAATGGTCTTAGATTTACAGTATTTTTTGTAATCACAATCGTAATTATCTGTATTTAAGCTTTTCTTGAACATTTTTAAAGATAATTATTCTGTTTTTTAGAGGTTTATGACTCTATTTTAACAATTCATTTATGTTAGAAGAAAAGGATTTCATGGAATTCTAAAAATATTTATTGTAAAAATACAGATAATTAGTTAATGTAAAATTACATGTTTCATTTGTGATTTATATGTAAATGGTCTTAGATTTACAGTGTATTACTCTATTCTAACAATAAATATATGTTAAAAGTAAAATATTTCTTGTAAAATTACAGTAATATAGGCTAATTATATAAAGATAATTACTGGGTTTTTTTTACAGTTTATTTATATTAATTAATGGACAGTATTTTTCTGTTTCTGACGCCCCTGCTGCCGGAAAATTTCTGTTATTTTACAGTCTTTGTGCTAAGCTAAGCTAAGCTAAGCAACATCTGGCTGTAGCTTCATATTTAATGGGCAAATATGAGTGGAATCAGTTTACTTATTTAACTCTCTGCCAGAGCGCGAATTCCTATAAAAAACTATTCCTTGAAGGCACCGTAAGCAACTCTAACTAAGTAAAGTGTTCATTGCATGAGTTCACACACTGTTTGTGTGTGTAGTGACCCAGTAAGACTGTATCTGACAGGACCTACATGGCCCATGTCACTCCCCACCCTCCACCCTCCACCCACACTACCGACAGCCTGATGGACTCCTTGTTCCTACATGATTTAAAGAACTACTGTGAACTGTCAGGTTTCAGCTCCCTCCGTAGTCTCAGTTTCTATCTCAGGTCTTACTCCGGCCATCAGATACGACTATTACCTCAGCAGAGCTGCCAGGTTGGCCCCGGCACCACCCCCCCGCCCCCCTCCGTACTCCCGCTTCCCTCTCTCCTGCCAGACTTCATCAAACAGTGAATTATTCAGGGTTAACAAGCTGTTGGAACTGTAAACTCAATTGTGCATTTTCATTAAACCTCTGTAGCTGAAGAGGACAGGATGCGGTTCACGTGTGAAACAGTACTAAGCTGACTCCTCTGACAGAGAGGTGACAGCGAAGAAGGAGACATGTCAAAGGAGACAGGCGAGGTCGCGGCCTCTTCAATTGCTTCCTGGTAAAGGATTGTGTTGCCAGGTTTGATTGAATCAAAAGCTCACTTGTGATTGAATAACACAGGCTAGACTGAGCTGATTGACTTTGATCGGTGTAACAGGTTGACTGATGCTGCAGCACTCAGATCTGGAAAGCTTTATTTAGCTATTTGACCACTGAGACGTTGATGTCGGGCGAGAAAAAACACAAAAAGCAGACAGACTGCACGAGTCACAACGTGCAAAACTCCACTACATCTTAGCTGTCACGGTAGACTATGGAAATGTATGTGTGAAATAAATTTATAGTTATCTCTCACTTAAATTCCTCCTAATGTGTCTCTGAAGCTGCAGGTACTAAAGGTGACTAAACTGTTGACTAGCTCTTGTACACTCACACATACAGGTGTGCCCATGCAAGCTCACACACAAGGTTTAAACAAAAGTCACTTATACATATTAGATAAGTGTATTACATACTTATTGATTATTAGGGCTGCACGATTATGGCCAAAATGCTATCACGATTATTTTGATCAATATTGATATCACGATTATTCATTGATTTTAGCGACAACATATTTTTATTGCACCTTCACATTAAAATAGTACGGCTTTCACTTCCATGCTGTGCTACATTCATATTAATGTGCAAATTAGGGCTGAACAATGTTGGAAAAAACTGACATTGCAATATTTTTTTGTCTGCAAAATGAAAATATACAGGAATATTCACCCTACTGTTTTGTTAGCTACATTTTAAAGTTAAATGCTTCAATCTGGTGCACTTCAAGAGCAAAATTAGCAACATTAAGAGGCTAGATAAACAATTTTATGCTCTAAATTTAATCATAAACACATTGGTTGTATAGATAATATCTATACCCAAAAAGTGAAGCCAAAACATCTCGATCGGTGGCTGGTGGCTCGCTGTTAGTTTAGGAAGCGCTTGATTTGATATGCAGCAGTTTTCTATGAGCAGAACACAAATTTTATGCGTCAATATCGCAGTCGATCATGTTCATTTAATTGTGGAAAGCCAAAATTGTGATCGTGATTAATATTCGATTAATTGTGCAGCAATCGATACAGTACCACAAAACAAAATATCGTAATATTTTATATTTTCTTACACCCCTAAAAAATGGTGTTCCTTTCTGGAGATCATCTTGCTGAACAAAACATGTAAGTATCATAAATGTGTGTTTGCCACAGAGTTTATTTTCTGTAATAATCCCAAACCCAATGGAAAAGTCACATTGGCTTTTTGAAGAGGAAACCAGGGCATTGCTAACTTCCTGGTCGGCCTACAAAAATACGTCATCCCTGCAGCACTGTATAGATATACAAATAATGATGGTTTTGTTGAATTTAGTGTGTCACAGCCATTCCAGTGAGCCAGCATGCACAGGACCAGGACCTTGGTCCACCTCAATGCTGCAGGGCCACAATTAAAGGCCCCATATTGTGAAAAGTGAGATTTTCATGTCTTTTATATTATAAAGCAGGTTTAACTGCTATATAAATACTGTTAAACTATCAAAACTCTCAATATACAGAGAAATACACACAGCCCGTATTCAGTAATTGTGCGTTTGAAACAAGCCGTACAATATATAGATCATTGCACGGTTTTAAACATAAACATTCTAAATGTGTCCCAGTTTATTTCCTGTTGCAGTGAATGTAAATAACATCAGCTGACAGGAAGTAAACATGGACCCAAGCCGTTGCCTAGCAACGCAATTTCGTTGTAATGCACTAAAACGGAGCGTTTCAGACAGAGAGGTGAATACAGGTATATTCAGACAGACAGTATGAGGAAAATAAAGTGTTTTTTGAACATTACAGCATGTAAACATGTTCTAGTAGAAACACAAAATACAAGTATTAAACCGAAAATGAGCATGATATGGGATCTTTAATGTTATTAATTACACCTGTGTTTACCTGCAATGACATGTCAAAATAGCTGCTATGAAAAGGGCAGAATTGTTCAAGCAATGACTGATTTTTACTAGTGAGTGCAATTAAGATTATTTCACAACTTCACACATTAAATATTACTTTGCATCATCATCATCATCATCATTAAATCAGTCTGACTTAGTTTATAGTTAAATTCATAAATTCGTACCAGTATGACCAACTCCTCTGTTGACTGACCTCCTGCACAAAGATGGGATGTGACAAATGATACTGTGGCGTCCTCTAGTGCACGTGGGATGATAACGTGCAGAGAGAAATGGGAGGAGGCGTGTGATGTGGTCTTTTTAATCAGCCTGGAAGAGAAATAACGAGTGAGACCTGATGCTGTGTGTGAGTTCATCCCAGTAGAAACACACACAGACATCGTAGCTTCAGAGAGAGTGACGTCACTTACGCAACTTTTGAGTGTGTTTTCTAATTACGTATTTTCACAATCTGATACTTCAACAGTTTTACAACAAACTGAGACTTTATTGATTTGCAAAATTATTTTTTAAATTGACAAACATCATATGTGTGATTCATGGCGCAATTCAAACGGGATCAAAAAATGATTTATCTCTCTCTGTTGACTACCGTTCAGATTTATTCCGAAATAAATTGTAGTGATGTGTTGGTAACGAACGAGCCGGTTCAAAGAGCCGACTCTTGTAAGTGAACGATAAGAGCCGGCTCCCGTCCGAGAGCCGTTTTTTTTTTTTTTAAATTAATTCAAGGCAGAATGATAGGACGATCTTCTCCGCGCGGTCTACAGGTACAGAGCAGGAGGGAGAGGAGGAGAGAAAGAGAGAGAGGAGTGTGGTGCGCAAATAGCAGACAAGACGAGTGACGGTCGGAAACGAAGCAGCACGTACAATTATGATATTCTGGAAATTATTACTTATTATTATTATAGTGAAAAATATTTGAAAAATATCCAAAATTATTTGTAAAATATGTGAAAAATGTCTGAAAATTATGTGAAAATTTTAGAAAAATATCCAAAAATTATCTGTAAAATATGTGAAGAAACTAGTGAAAAATGTCAGAAAGATATTAGAAAAATGTCCAAAAAGTATTTGTAAAATATGTGAAATAGCAGAATAGCAGACAAGATGAGTGACAGTCGGAAACGAAGCAGCATGTAAAATTACGGTATTCTGGAAACTATAAGGTTTAGTATAATTATATTAAATCATTTAAGTGATATATGTGCACACATACTAATCATAGGTCAAAACAGCTAAAGCTAAATTTGGCTGAATTATAAAACGCAGAAGTGGTAAAACGGAGAGCCGTTTGGGAGCCGAAAGAGCCGGCTCTTCTTGGTGAGCTGAGCCAAATGATATGGATCACTAAAAAGAGCCATAATTCCCATCACTAAATTGTACTTTCACCGGATGTGACGTCGCTGCGGCCTCTTTCCTGTGTAACCGTGGTAGCTGCTGCTGCTGTCTGTCAACACATCAACACTAACAGCTCTAGAAGACGTCTCTGGTGTTTTTAACCTGTTAGTCTGTACAGATCTCTACCTGTCCTCTACCTGTCCTCCTCCTCCTCCTCCAGCATGCCCATGTACCAGGTAAAACCCGTCAGCGGGATCAACATAAAGACTGATTTACCAACCTGCATGTACAAGTTACCAAATGTCCACGAGCAGCCGGGAAACAGCTGCACCTGTGAACACGCGCACCAGGTAACTGTTAACTTCATTTAGACATAAGCTGATCATTATTCAACTTGTTAGATTCTATTCTGCTCTCCTTGTTGCCACGTGTTGATGAATGCGCATCTCTGGTGGGGTGTTAGCATTAGCTGAGTTAGCTTGTCAGTGAATCAGTTGTGGCTGATGCAACTACTACTAACCTCCTACACTGATACTACAACCTTTACACATTATTAATATAGTATATTAGTGTAGATTGTTGTTGTATGTGCTGACAGTTTCTGTTAATAACCATCTAATGGTATAATGGTAATGATGGTAGGTCTGTATATAGGAGACATCTGCTCCAGATGTGCTGTGGTGGAATGATGCTACAGACACACAGACACAGACAGACAGAGACACACAGACACAGACAGACAGAGAGACACAGACACACAGAGAGACAGACAGACACACAGACAGACAGACACACAGACAGAGAGACACACACACACAGACACACAGAGAGACAGAGAGACACACAGACAGACAGACACACAGACAGACAGACAGATGTACTTTATTGATCACAAATTGGGAAATTCCTGTGTTACAGCAGCAGGTGATCCAGGCAATGCACAGGAACAGTACATGAAATGTACATGTCAACACTAAAGAAATATATCCATAGAATAAAGAATATTGGAATACACTATAAATATACCCGACTACTACAACTAGCATAAATTATAAACATAGAATAACCCACTATATATATATATATATATATATATATACATACACATTAGCAAGTGTGCAATAACTACTACTACTTTCTTTCTTTATTAAACAAAAGAACACAAATCTCATTCAGTATAACAATAATTATAAGAGCCAGGGGTATATCGCACTAAACTAAAATATTAAAACCTACATAAAGGCCTATTGAT